>JAJJMA010165584.1:0-16882 GCA_023529015.1 Papaver nudicaule | reverse complement strand
GTCTCTATATGGGTTATGCATCAACAATGCTATAAAAGTTCTATAATCTACGAGTAAAGGAACAAACTACGTACTGCTCGATTCGCGAGGAATAAAATGCTGATGATTCAAAAGGTTTAGGATTTGTCCCTAAAGAATCTTTTGCGTCGACATTATCTATAGGATCTTTTGCGAATCCCTCCATTTCAGCAGACATCTTTCGCTAGAAACATGGAAAAAAATCATATTTCCTGTAATTCCAATTTGTGTGACCATATGTTGCACTATTGATTGGTAAAAATAAAGTCTGAGATGCACAAACGAGTAATAGATTAAGATCAAATTCAATCTCGTGCAAATAGATACATTTCGCAAGGTAAAAATGATGCAACTAATATATCCAACACATATTCTCTGGGAGACATGTAATGTAACATGGCCTTCCTTGAACGAAATTCCTTTCACTAATTGGCCCCCGTCACCACCGTAGGATAAACAAGGGGGTGCATAATGTGAATCCATGTAAACAAGGGGGTGCGTCATGCGTGCTTCTCGCGTGGTTCACAACAGACAGTATTTCAAGACTTAGGGTTTGTAGTTTAGCAACCAATGTTATCAATTCATCATAAGCCAAATGGTAAGGAACATAAAATTGATTGACATATATTGGCTTATGGTTGATAGAGGACAATACAAGTTAACTCACTGATCTAATGTCACCAGATCAATTTTGATTGGGAATACAAAACTGAGATTGAAGTGGATGTTCTGAACCTAGATTTGTATCTGCGTTTATTTGATGGTGTTTTATGATAACCACAAACCTTCCACTAAAAAATCCTAAACAAATTGAAGAAACTATACTCCTCATTTCATCGAACACTCATTGTGCATGGAAAAAAAAAAAAAACAGATGTATGAGGTAGAATCAGTAAAACCTAAAATTTACCACTTGGATCGTATTAAATTTAGTTGATTTGAAGTTTAGGGTTATGCATTTGAGTGTATACGTACAATATCCAGACCAATTTTGAACCTCTTTGACTTGTATACTAGTTCTTGAGAATATGTATTTTCAGGGTACTTGATTTTTACACAAGGAAATAACTTATTAACCCCTAATACTGTCGTTTTTAAGTGATTAATAAATGGAACCCTAATTTGAATTTTGGTAGCTGTAGCAAATGCCTTTTACACACTAACACAGATACGCAAGATTTCACAAACATAAGAACAAAATCAAACAAAAACTGGTTTACCTAATCAAAAGGTTATAAAGAAGGTAGATTGTTGTCAATGGAGAGTGTATCAGGAAGCTAAGCAGCAAACATCATGGATCCCTTCTCCATTCTCTTCTCTATTTGCACAGGCGATTCTTTGAATCACGAAGAATGAATTCGAAGAACCACACTACCATTCTAATTATCCGTTGAATAGTCCACTATACCCCTTGTGCGACGTTCGAATTTGGGACACGGTTGGAATTCTCTAATTAGATTCCACCCGGCTTGTCCAAACAGGCAAGCCTGTAGTACTTTCATCGGCTCCAAAAGAAGGGGTAGTAGTTAGTGCAAATACAAAGCGAAATAGAGTTATTTCGTACAATTCGAACGTGGAAGATTTTGGTAGGATTTAGAATCACTGGTTGAAGAGTTGAAGACAGACTGAAGATCAAACGAAGACATCCGGCTTCATTAGTGAATCTAAATAACGCGATTCCATTATCTTTTACACTTGTGCTACAAAAGACATAAACATAACTCTCAGCTTGAGCCTTACGTTATGACTTGATCACTTGTGATCAGTGTGTCTTAAGATAACTCCACTTTACCGCTTGCGGTATTTGTGTCGTAGTTATGACGTTCCATATTGCTTAGAGCTTTCTTTTCTTCTCCGTCTCTAAGTTAATATAAAGGTTTTTCCTAATACCTTTTCGAGTTGGATATAGCAATGTGATGTTATCTCGGTAGTACTACGAGATTTGATCCATCACAGTATTGTGTCTCTTCTTACCTAGTCTGGCTCTGTCGGATTGATTGCATATATTTATATGAGCCAATGTAAGAGAGATCGTGACTCACACTTATGTTGTGTAGACTCGAAATACTGATGTTCTGAGATTCGAATACGATGTCATGGTTTGGCTCTGAACTCTGAAGTTCTGAATCATTCATTTGATTCTGTATATGAACATCTTGTATACCATATCTCACTTCTGGATTCCGAAACCATATTTGTGTATCTCAACTTATGAATTTTCAATGTTCGAAACCTCAATGTAGGTTTTGGTAAAATTAAACGTTGATTTCGAAACCATAAAACTGGTTTTCGTATTCATAAGCTATTGGTCCGAAACAAATATTGTGACCAATGAGATATCACAGATTCGTAACTATGTTTGTTGGCTTAGAGTGACTTGAGAATCGAGGCCAATGTGTCTTGACCATGTGAATTCTAAAAGGTCGAAAAGACCCTGGGGTTTCCTAAAGGTTTATGTGAACCGGAAAATATATTCTTGTGCGTCGAGGCTAAAAAGGTGTGATGCTGAACCGGTTCTCGACCACATGGACTCTCAAGTACGACACCTAACATTTTTGGAGAATTTAATATGTGTTTCTTGTTTCGAAACCTTAACCAAGGTTTTGTTAAACAGAATCTAGATTTCGAAACCAAGCTTTAGGTTTCGCTATGTGAAAACTTGATTTGGGAACCTTAATATGGTTCTGGTCATATAATGAACTTTAGGTTCCGAAACCTTAATTTGGTTTCTGCCAAAACAGATGTACGTTTCGAAACCATAATATGGTTGACTCAGAATGCGTAACTTCGAAGTTCAAACTCTACATTTTTGATTTGTGCTTCAACGAATTAATGAGTTTGATATTCTCGGTTTGAAGTTTGAATTAGTTCATCTTCAATGTACAACTAAGTGGAATTGAGTCATCATCAGAAATATGGTTAGTCGCTCTAGTTAGTAGACACCTGATTTCTGATCAATACTGTACGTGATTAAATCTTCGTATGATTTTACTACTCGATCAAATATTCATTTGATTATTCATTTGATGTTTTGATTTGAATTCTTGGATATCATTAACGTGACATCTATATTGGAATCAAGAATTCAGGAGATTTAACATTTTGCTAGTTACCCGTGGAATCTCGCACCGTACTTCCAATGGTATATCTATTTGCGTGATTCGGAATGTCTGAACCTACGTGTTCACTTAAGCTTAACACACAAGGCTTGTCCACGTCTGTTATGATACGTTTATGCGGAACGTTGAACCACGTTGGACCATATCCCACTTCCACCTAGGTTCGTCTGGATAGCCCAGCAATACCAAGGAAGTAATGTCGACATTATTAAAGTTGGTGACGACATTTGGAAGTAATAATATCTAAGGAGATTTTCGAAACTAAGGACACATTTTCGAATTGAGATCTTTCCCAGGGTCATATTTGGTAAGCACCATATTTCGAATTAAAAGAAATATCCAAATATACCTTAAAATATTATTTGCTTTGATTGCTCTTGGCTAAACATCTTTCGAAAATATATTTTCTTTATGGAATGTATTTTTCTTAAATGTAAAATGCTAGAGTATTAGTTCTCATTAAATGTTATGAGACTAAATGGGGAATTTCAGAATTAATATGTAAATGTGCTTTGTGGAATTTCCAAAATTAAGTTTGCCTCATTTCAAAGCTAAGCCTTAGTCAATATAAATAGGAGTGGTATCTCTCCTGAAAGCTTTATCCTTCTGGCCAAGCTCTTCTTTGGAATTGAAAGCTTGTGTTTGTCGCTTTTATTTTCAGTTACCTTTGAGATTTTGCTCTCGGTCTAGAATTGCGTGAAAGTCTTTTCTAGGGATCGAGAAGCCTAGAAGTACCTCTTACGGGAAACTATTTTATGTTTACTAGTGTTCTTTGTATTCTACTTGTGTTCTGTTCCATCACGTCTATCAAACCTTGCGATGTTGTTTATTATAAGGTCCTTCTCTTCTGATATAAGGCCACTCAAGATTGTTTTGATTACAACATACTCTTTATCTATTAACCTGGATTTGTCAGCAAGCCGCTTTCGGTTTGTGTGCCTAAACTATAGATATTGAGTGGAATCAAGATCGTTGTTATTGGATTTGTTCTTTGCAGGTACATCGTTCTTCACGGTCATATCATATCGTACTTGCTACAACTATCTGCTTGATTCCAACTGGGACGACAAGGTTGCTCTTTCGGGAGTTTAGGTTTTGAAACCTTGATCGATATCTCGAGGTGTTTATTGCCTAAGTAAACTTAATAACCTCGCTCTTGGTGTGAAAAGACTTCGGTGAAATATCTGTTAGTTACCAAGGATATCATCTAGCGATTTGACCTGCCGCTATTTGGTTGTTGTCCATAAGGTTGTAATCGTCTGATTGGAGGTCGGGCAGCGATAGTCCTCGCGACGGGCTGTGAGGCAACTCTTGCGTAAGACTGTAAAGGACGTTTGTTTGCGTAGGGGAGTACATGTGTGTGACCACCTTGCTGTGGTTGGAGGCGTAGGACTACTGAGGGGAAATCTTTGTGACTAATAGTCGTATTAGGGTCATATTGTCTGCACCAGCTAGTCCAAAGTCTGAGAGTAGGTTTGTTGGCGGCTTAATTCTTAAGAGTATTCAAAACTGGACTAGGTCCCGGGGTTTTATCTACGAGTTTGTAGTTTCCTCGTTAACAAAATCTTGTGTGTACTTTACTTTACTTCCGCATTATATTTGAGTCATCATATATAATTAAAGTATCGTACTTGGTTGGTTGACATAGTCTTTCGGATTCTTGTATTGACTCCCTTGTGTGAATCAACCAGATCTGAAGGAGATCTTGTTCTTGAGTTCTTGATTACAGGAACCGGTCAAGGTTTGACTTATAGGTGGATTAAAATAAAAGATTGGTGGTGTACTCGGTACCCTCGTCTTTTCAACCTTGGAGAAGATCGTCAAATGAAATTAACTACAATAAATATGACTGCAATGATAATCAACACAACAATTAACGAGGTTCAGCAGCTGTGTGCTTACGTCCTCGGGGGTAAAATCTGTTGTTCTATTATCCGAAATCAATAAAGTTTTCTCTGGTTTACACTATAAGTCACTTCAATTTGTTATGGATAGAGGTCATATGAAATCTTGAGAGTATTAACTCAAGGATTCTCACTCCTAGCTATCCTTCCCAAACTATGCGACCCCCATTGCTGCTGAAGAGAGGGGGTATTTATAGTGCTCAGTGGGCGTCACTCTTTGCTATCCTTGGTTGCTTCGTTATCTTGATGCTCCTTGGTCTGATTATCAATCTTCGGTAACCGCCCTTATCATCCAATCCTGGCTCATCGTACTACTATGTGAAGGATCCTTGTTGTATCCTTGCGTTTTCAGCTCCTTATTGGTCTAGGTTTCTGCTCTCCACCGTTGGTTGGACCAATCCCCACTGACAGGCGATTTCTGTCATGTTGTCTACAACATTTAATGCGGTGTGACTGCTCCTTGGCGTGCCTGGTTTCTCATAGTATCCTAGGTTGGTGATCCTTCAATCTCCTCCCTTTGATTTCATCATCTCGTGATGAGATATTGTTTTCCTGGGGTGTGCTCCTGTCCTTCGCGGTTCACGTCGCTTCTGTGCACAGTCTTCGGAGATGGTACCACGTGTCCATCCGAAATTATGTATTAACAGTTTGCCCCTTTTCTTTCAGTTATTGATGTGGGCAATTATGAAAGAAAACCTCCGCATATACGGCCATTTTCAAATAATGGTGGACCCTTCTTTCACGCCTTTTCGTGGTTTTGTGGGAGTTTGTGTTTTTTGCGATTTCTATAAATGATGGGTTAGAGACATGATCTTCACATTCTTCAGTCATAACTTTTTCTTCCTGCATGTTTTCATTGATTGCTGGTTCTTCATCTCTTTTTCTTTTGTTTCAAGCTTCCTTAAATCCTGATGACACGAAAGCCATCAAGTTTTAAGTCCAAATCTTCCTCCAAGAAGTCGAAAGATGCTATCATGGATTCGACTGTGTCTTCTACTGTTCCTTCTCCATTGCAAGTTTTCCCTCGTCCTTCAAGTTCTTCTGGTGATGTTGAAAAGAGTCTCTCCGTAGTTGGTGATGGTCTTGTTCCTGCAAGAGAAAATAAGGGGCTCAACTATGAATTGGAGCGCCTTCGTCCTTCTGAGGATGATAGTTATCGTCATTGGAGTCTCGCCAAGATAAAGAAGTCTTTTGACTTGACTCATTTCGATATTTCCTTCTTTGATGGTGATGTTGATGTTTTGACCGAGGATATGATCAGAAGCTTCCCTTATGATGAAAATTCCCTGCTCATCTCCGTTGGTCGGTTAGCTGCAGGCCTCGTCCTTTCTTTGTATAACCCTGGTGACACCTTCTTCATTGATGTTCTCTCTGGTCGAGACAATCCTTCCCTATGTCAGCAACTTCGTGGTATACAACAGTATACTGGAAACTTTTTTCGTATTCTGTACGAATGCTGGCTCCGTGGTAGTGGATGTACTCGCATGAGATGTTATGACCCTTCCTCTTTAGCAATGGTTCGTTGGGAAGATTATACTCCTCAGAATTTCAACTTGACCTGGGGGATTCCGTTCAAAGTTCTAATGTGGTGCCTTGGTCTGTTGGTCCTCGTCGATTTGCCCCTTCTGCTAAGCAAATACGTGACAAGGTTCCTCTTTTGCTGAGTGACTGCGATGACCCTGATTTGTCTATTATTCCTGGGACAACCAATCTTCCTTTCCTGATGATCAGAGGCTTCGTCTAAGTCGTGACCATCGGTGGATGCGTACCCCTCTTCGTGTCACTGGTCCGTGGGTTTCTGGTTTCAAGAAATCTCGGTTTCAGCCTGGCATTTTCATTCCTCGTCTGATGAAAGATCTTCCTCCTCGCTATCAAACATTTATCGCCTGGCGCTTTAATCCGACTCCTTCACGGGTAGGTATTTTTGTTTTATTCTTCAGCCTTATGTTCTCATACCTTCTTCTGATGGGCGGTTTTCTTCTGCCTGCTCAGTCTTTGAGAGCTAGCGCTCATTCACTAGCATGAGTGACAGTACCTGTTCTCGGAAAAGGAAAGTTGGTGTTGAGCTATCAAAAGATGTTAGTAACAAATCAATCGGTGCTACTTCGTTGTAAAAGGTATGGGTAACCGGTGTTTGTCTTTGTGTATATGTAGTTGTCTCCCCTTGCCCATGCCGTTGATAAATGGTTTTGTGATTTTTAGCCGGCTACTAGAAAGAAAAAGAAGTCTGAGATGAAAACTGCTGGCTGAGTTGGTGCGCCCGAAGAGTCTTTTGCTTCCAGAGTGAGTGCGGGTGCAGAAGATAGTTCCGGAAATGTTTCCTCGGGTCACCATAGTGATGATGGTGTCATTGCTCAGAGTTGCTTGCCTGCCCCTGCAGTACCCGCTGCTGCTCAAGCTTCTATGGTTGTGGATATTACTGATGGCGCTGATGTGCAGGATAGCCAATACCCTGAGTTTTTCTCTGCTAATGAAACACAAGTGAACCTGAAAGGTGCTGCTGAGCTTTTATCCTGTTCTGCCGAGGCTTGCATTCCTTCTTCTTCTGGTCTCCTTGAGTCGGTGGTGAGATCTGCTAACCAAGTGTCCCCCTTGTCTTTTGCTGTCGTGAAACCCGTGGACTAGTCTTCGTTTTCTTGAAAGACCCTGATCCCCCTTTGGATTCACAAGTAACCGTCTTTGATGATCGAGTGTCAGAGTTGCGTTCTGAACTTAACGCCGTTACGCTGTTGATGGATGAGTATAGACGTGTCGCCGATGAATCGAGGTCTCTAGAAGAGGCTTCTACCGTCGAAATGCTCTTTTGAGAACTCAACTTCGTGACTTTGATGCGAGGGTAGCCGTTGCTGTTGCTTCCCAAACTGAAGGGTTGAGTCTTACCTATGCTCGTTCTGCTGCGATAACTAACATGAAGCTTTTGCCGAGGCCGAGTGTCATTTCCCTGGTATCGCTTTGCCGAGGATGGATGTCCCTTAGTCGTCATTTCTTATGGAAGAAATTATTCGGAATTCCCAGCTTCCACCTGTATTTTGACCTGTTGGGTGAATTCCTGGCCATTTCTTTCCCGGTGAACTTGTTTTCTTCTTTTTATTTTGTTGTTGTAACTTTTTGTAACCAGATGTATCTGAATGGTAATATTGTTGATCATGAGATCTTCTCCTTAGTGTCTACTATTTCAGGCATTTCAACCTTCTTGGGTTAAGCATTATCTTTCAATCATCCTTGGCCAGGGGATGATTTAGGACATTAACCCGGGAAAAAGACTTTCACGCTAGAGGCGACGTTTGAGTATCTCTATCATTGGGATTCTTACGTTGCGACTCATACATATTAATGAGGATCCTAGAGATGACCTGTGATCAGCAGGTATGCTCCTGTCATGGCAATTGTTCTATTGCGCTTAGGCTGCTGGCAATTGTTCTGTTGCGCTTACATCGCTGTTACTTTGATACTTGTCACTTTCCGAGAAAAAACAATTTATTAATATACTGCGTCGTAGCGTCCTTTGTGGAAAAGTAACACAAGATAGGTGGTAGAACTTCGGATTAGTAACTCCTTCTCCTCCTTTCCCCTAGGGGTAGTACTTCTTAATGTATCGTGCATTCCATGGGTGTTGCAAAGTATCTCCCTGTATGTTTCTGAGATAATACGATCCCTTCCCTGCAATATCTCCAATGAAATATGGACCTTCCCATACGGGGGCTAGTTTGCCCCATTCAGTCTTCTTTTGGTATGGTGGTATCTGCCTCATTACGAATTCCCCCACCGTAAAGTTTCGAAGAATTACCTTTTTGTTGTACTCCTTGGAGATCCTTCGTTGATAATTCTCCATTCTTTGGAGTACAGTTTCCCTTCGTCCCTCTAGATCATCTAATTTTTCGTAGATTAGATCCGTGGTTAGATTCTTCTCCTATGCTTCGGTCGTTGTCGTTGGGATGATAACCTCGGTAGGAATTACAGCTTCGGTCCCGTAGGTTAGCATGAAAGGTGTTTCTCCCGTGACTTCTTTTCGAGTTTTTCGGTACGCCCATAGCACATTGTGCAATTTCTCACACCATTTTCTTTTGTAATTGTCGAGTTTCTTCTTTAAGATCAGAGCTATGGTTTTGTTTGTGGACTCCGCTTGACCGTTGTTTTATGGGTACGTCGGTGTTGACTTGATCTTCTGGATTTTATAGGTGTCGAACAACATGTCGATGTTCTTTCCGCTAAGTTGAGCTCCGTTGTCTAATACAATGGCCGCCGGGATACCGAACCTGCAAATGATGTATACAAATAGAAATTTGAATACGTCTCGATCTCTGATATGAGCGAGGGGTGCAACCTCCACCCACTTGGTGAAGTACTCGTTGGCGACTATTAGGAACCTTCGATTGCCGGACCTTGCTACCAATGGACCCACTATGTCGACTCCTCACTTCGCGAATGGCCAGGGGCTCAATACTGCGTTCAGCTCCGTTGCTGGTGCTTTGAATTTTCTTGCAAACTGCTGGCAGGCAAAACATCGTCTCGCCATCTCCAATGCATCTCGGTTCATGCTTGGCCAGTAGTATCCTTGTAGTCGGGCTTTCTGTGCCAGGGATCTCATGCCGCCGTGGTTGCCCGCGTCTCCATAATGTATGTCTTTCAAAATTTGTAACCTTTTTCTTTTGTGATGCATCTAAGCAATGGTCCTAGGAACGTAGATTTGTAGAGGATTCCTTCCCAGAAGTGATATCTTGCCGCCCTTGAGATGATCTTCTTAGCGTACTTGGGATCTTCGGGCAATGTTTCATTGCTTAAGTATTGGTGAAGAGGTACTCTCCAGTCGTCCTCTATCTCGTTGCCTTCTGTGTTTGGTGGGATGGATACTCCTTCCACGTCCATGGCTTTTTCTCCCTTGGTTTTAGTATTCACCGATGGTTCATACACTCTTCCCACCTTGATGGATGTGACACTTGGATCTCGTAGCATATATGATATATATGTCAACACGTCTGCATGTCTATTGTCTTTCCTTGTTGTTAGGGCATTGTCCGGTCAAACCCACTAGCGTTGGTATGTCAAGCTAGTTGTCAGTTTTAGGTGTCAAAACTCAATTCTTGATTTAGCCTACTAGAGTTTAGATTTCAGAATTGGGATATAGACAAAGTAGTAGAGACCTTGAAGACGAAGACTGTGAAGACAAAGAAGACATCAATTATTCTTCATCGACAAAAGGTTAGTAGGAGTTATGACTTTATGGATATTCTTCTATTCTACTTCATCTATTCTTTCGAAATATAGTCGACTACTTTAGTAGTGATAATAGCGATTGAGATCGTATTCTTGTGTAACGTGGCCTTGTGTCATGACCAGTATTTGATCCCACAAATTACTGTGAGTACAAGAATGTATGAGACAGATTCGGTGCCATGTGTCCATTACAATGGTTTGCTTGCAAACTGTTAGTTGGATATGGATGAATCTAAAGGAGTACTCATGAGCAAAGAGTCCATGGATCACAGCTGAGGACGTTCTCACGTCTAAGTTCTGGCTCAGCCCAGTACTTCCAGCGGAATCCAGATTTGACGAAATCTGACAGGCAGACGGTTCCCGAACCGGTTCGCAAACCAGAAACTCAGAATTCTTCTGAGTTCGAATGGCTGAACATTTCGCGAACCAGTACGCGAACCTGAATGTCGGTCATTCTGCCCGGTGTCGGATTTAGTGAAGATTCTTTCAGAATTTCACTCTGAGTGAAATTGCAAACTCCTTTATCTCTTAGATGGACTTGGTTATACAGAATATCTTTTGTGTTCCATCTAACGATCCTCAATGAGTCAATAAGATAAGATTATCTCTGGTTTGTTGGATTTCTATCTTGAAGTGTTTTTGAGCTAACAAAACACTTGGCAGATAATTCTAAAAAGAATTCCAATTGAGATTAATCTCTATTACTTGGTTGTCAAGTTTAGGGTTTCCCTAACTTGTGGGACAAGTAATTGATTGCTTTATTCCAAAGCAACCTATCTTATTGAGTGCTATAAATAGAGGTGTCTACGGACAAATACCGCAAGCATCAAGCATACGTGAAGGTCCTTAGGGAAGGTAGCGTAAACTCTTTTCACTTCGGTGAATGCTTGTTGTGGTATAGTCATCCTCTATAGGTTGCAGCTCCTCTGGGAACTCCCTACGACTATAAAGACTTCTCTTGAGAGTTGGGAAGCACAGGTAGATTGATCCCTTTGTGGTTGATCTGATTAACCTGTAACCTCAGTAACCTATCTTAGTTCTTGTCTATTCTAAAGTCCGTCTCTTCTGATATACGGCTATTCAAGAACTAGTTAAGTTACGTAAAGGTTGGAAAGGTAGCAACGCACGGCTGCACTCGGTGTTGTAAGACCTAGTTAGCTCCAGTTATACAAGTTCCTTAAGTGGTTCTTCGTGTATAACTGAGGTAGATTCGAATTGGGCATTGCTTACTTGGTTTGCGTGTCAGCCCCGATTCAAAAAGTAGATTTCCGTATGACCTGGATTTAACAATCCGAAGGAAGTCATCTTATGTGTGGTAAACTGATAGAGGACAGTTACACCATACGTCAACAGTTTGGTTGAAAAGCTAGTATTGCTGACACAAGCCTTTGACAACGGTCAAAGCAACTCCTAGGCCTGTAAAGGACGTCAGCTGGGGGAATCAAGTGCGTGACGATCTGTGGGGGATCTAGAGACGTAAGGAAGGTGACAGTAGCCAATTCGCTTGGAGGGCTTGAGTTGGTCTCTACTACATCCCAGACCGATCGAAGTCTTATAGTAGGCTAGTGTTTGTAGTCAGTTTGTACTGGGCGGTTTTCAAACTGGACGAGGTCCCGAGGTTTTTCTGCAAGGCAGTTTCCTCGTTAAAAAAAATCTCTGGTGTCTTGTGTGCTTTTACTTTCCGCATTATAACTCTGATTTATAATTAAAGCACCAAGTAGTACGTTATTGCATAACTGTCGAGTTGACTCCAAAGTACTCTTTGTCGAGGTTTAACAACTCCAGTTATAAGTTTGGATATTGATTTTTGAGATCGTCCAGACTTAAACCATAAGACTCACGAGCCAAAACGAAAAGTTGGTAGTATTTCGGTACCCCTCCTTTTTCAGTTGGTATCAGAGCAGGTGAACACACTAAAGACGTAATTGTCTGTGTTTATCTAGGCTTGTGAGTCATGGATCAAAGCTTAAATGCTTGTAACGTACCACCACACTTGAATATAACATCCGTATCTGAAAGAGAAATCTTGACGAATATGTCTGATGTGTGGACCGATTTTATTAATTCTCTATGTATTGAAAAACAGAGATTAATTAGAAAAGTCGAAGGACTTTATATCGGGTTAAACATTCAAAGTGAGAAAATTCATGATTTATCTGAAAGAGAGAAAATGCTCAGTAATAAACTAGATACAGTTGTCCGTGAGAAACAGACTATTAACCCAAGTCAATGACTAAAGGGATTCAAGACCCTTATACTGAATCTAGTCTGAAGCATGACTCAAGGGAAAGATATGGAATCGGGTTCAAACTCCCTTATTCAGAAAACATGAATGTTGAACACCCATGCACCTTCTGTGGTTTGAAAGGTCACTTCCAATATTTATGCAGCTCATTCAGGTTAAAACTCCAGGAACTGAAAGCTTTGCATAAAAATGCTCAGAAACTCTTCGTAGAGTTGAGAAAGCATGTGAGAAATCAAGAAACATCTCCTACTCGTGAATGTGCCTTAGGAGCTGTAGCTCTCAAGTCTACATCCCCTTTTCAATGGTTCCTTGATAGTGGGTGTAGTAGGCATATGACAGGAGATTTATCTTGGTTTGTGAATGTTTATGATTACGAAGGTGGTCCCGTAACCTTTGGAGATGGAAGATGTTGCTTTATCAGCAAGCGTGGAACTATCAAACTTCCAGGTATTCCCGAGATCCATGATGTTGTCTATGTTGAAGGCATGACAGCAAATCTTCTCTCTATTAGTCAAATATGCGACAAAGGCCACAAGGTTGTTTTCGAGGCAAAGAAATGCGCCATTGAAGATAAATCTGGCAATATCATTTTCTGTGGTATTCGTGGGTCGAACAATTGTTATCTACTTGATATCAAGTCCGATCTTTGTTGCAATCTGACTAAGGATGAATCTACCCATCTTTGGCATGAACGATTTGGTCATATCAATTATCGTTTACTGGGGAAGCTGATTAACAAGGAACTTGTTAGAGGTGTCCCCAAGGTACAAGCCAATGTAGAGGGTATATGTGGTGCCTGTCAAAAGGGTAAACAACTAAGAGTTCCACATAAAGTGTCTACCAGTATAGCAACCAAAGCTCCACTTGAATTAATTCATATGGATCTTTTTGGTCATATCCAACAAGTCTCTGTTGGTGGGAATAAATATGCTCTGGTAATGGTCGATGACTACACTAGATTCACCTGGGTAGCATTTCTCAAGCACAAGAATGATACCCTATAAGAGTTTAAGATAATTGTGAATAGAATCCAGAATGAGCAAGGTCGCACTGTTAAGAAAATCAGAAGCGACCGTGGCACAGAATTCAAAGATACTAAGGTATTCGAGTTCTGTGACTCACTGGGTATAATTCAACAATATTCAGCACCTATCACACCTCAGGCTAATGGCGTGGCTGAAAGAAAGAATAGAAATATTCAAGAAATGGCTCGGGTTATGCTTCATAACAGAGATTTACCCTTAAAATTTTGGGGTGAAGCAGTGTTCACAGCATGCTATCTTATTAATCGTGTATATCTAAGGTCCTTCACCTTAAATACACCTTATGAGCTATGGTACGGTAAGAAACCCAACTTGGGTTATCTTCGTGTCTTTGGAAACAGATGTTATATCCTTAAAGACAGAGAACAAAGAGGAAAATTTGACTCAAAAAGCGATGAGGGAATTTTCTTAGGATATGCATCTGACAGTCGAGGATTTCGAGTTTTTAACACAAGAACTCAAGTTATGATGGAATCAGCCAACGTTATCATTGATGACATAACTGGTTTTCGTCAGAATAACAGAGCCCCAGCAGAACTACCGCCGATTAAAACAGTAGAAAAAGAGCCTACGGTTCTCGAACCGGCCGCTACTGAAGTAGTTCCGACTGTGATCGATACAGAGACAGACCACAATAAAGACGATGATGTAGAGGTTGAAGTTGAGCCAACTGCTCCTGAAACACCTCTATGGGTCCGTCGTAGTCATGTACCTGATGACATCATTGGAGAAACATTCACTACAAAAGTGATGACTAGGAAGCAAGCACAAAATATTTGTCATTATGCTTGCTACCTGTCTAATGTTGAACCAAGGAATGTTGACGAAGCACTACAAGACTCTGCGTGGATTAATGCTATGCAAGAGGAACTTAGTGAGTTTGAACGACAAAATGTTTGGACACTTGTTGATCGGCCACCAAACATTAATGTTGTAGGTACAAAATGGATCTTCAAGAACAAGTCTGACGAGTTTGGCACTGTTGTAAGAAACAAAGCTAGACTTGTAGCTCAAGGATTCTCCCAAATTGAAGGGATTGACTTTGATGAGACTTTTGCTCCTGTAGCAAGACTTGAATCCATAAGACTCTTACTTGCTCATGCATGTCATCTAAAGATAAAGCTTTATCAGATGGACATCATGTCAGCATTTCTCAATGGTGATTTGAAGGAAGAGGTCTTTGTTGCTCAACCGAAAGGTTTTGAGAGCCCAGCTCATCCAAACAAAGTGTATCGGCTAAACAAAGCACTTTATGGATTAAAACAAGCTCCTCGAGCTTGGTTTGAGAGGTTGACAACCTCCTTGTTGGGAAAAGGATTTGTGAGGGGAGGTGCCGATAAAACCATGTTCATAAAATGGTATGGTAAAGATAGTGTGATTGCTCAAATCTATGTTGATGACATAATTTTTGGCTCCACTTCCAAAAAACTTACCAAGGAATTTCAAAGCTCATTGAGTGAAGAATTCCAAATGAGTAATGTAGGTGAACTAAAATTCTTTTTGGGAATACAAGTTCAACAACACGAAAGTGGAATCTACATATCTCAGCAGCAATATGCCAAGGATATGGTTGAAAATTTTGGTTTGACTAGTGCATCACCAAAACCAACACCTATGGCAACTACTGATAAAATCAGTAAAGATCTGCAAAGTGAGAAGGTCGATCAGAAACTTTACAGATCTATGATTGGAAGCCTTTTGTACCTAACAGCAACAAGACCCGATATTGCTTATAGTGTTGGGTGTTGTGCGAGATATCAAGCTGATCCCCGTGTATCACATCTCAATGTTGTTAAAAGGATTCTACGATATGTTAAAGGGACAGTAGGTTTTGGCCTCACGTATACCTTTGACACCAACACCAATCTTGCATCATACTCTGATGCTGATTGGGCTGGAAATAGAGATGACAGAAAAAGCACTTCGGGAGGTTGCTTCTTCGTTGGGTTGAATATTGTAGCATGGCACAGCAAGAAACAAAACTCACAGTCATTATCTACATGCGAAGCAGAATACATAGCAGCTGGCTCTTGCTGCACTCAGCTCCTATGGATGAAACAGATGCTCGCAGACTACGGTATCAAGGTGGGTACTATGAATATCTACTGTGATAATACTAGTGCTATACGCATTACTGAAAATCCGGTGGAACATTCTAGGACCAAACACATTGATATCCGATATCACTTCATCAGAAATCTCTATGAAGATAAGATTGTTATACTTGAACATGTGTCATCAGAACGACAACTTGCTGATATACTCACAAAACCATTAGATACACGAACGTTTCAACACCTTCGACAATCTATTGGTGTCGTTCTTGTTCATTAGAAACAAGAGTATCTAGTTTGTTAGGCAGAGGCAAACTAGGTTAAAGCTTTATTTTTACAAGGGAGTAAAATATCTGCATATGTCTTTACGTGTAGAGACATCAGTTGTTCTTTATGGAATAACACCACACGGGGGAGAGTTCTTTATTGAACTTGCGCTTAATAACAAATCTTTTTGGGGAGCGTGGTTGTGGAATATTATGAGAAAGTGTATCTTTATTTCTCCATAAGGTGAGAACTCAGGTATCTTGTTGTTCAGATTACCTAAGTATACCATCTTTAACTTGATATGCGAGTACTTGGCTTCACCTGTTCTTATAGGTGTATGAAACCCTAGTCTCAAACTACTTTGTCATATTTTTGTGACAAATAGGGGGGGAATACATATGGTTCTTGTTCTTGTGGTTACTGGTTGCATTACGGTGCATAACCATAGGGGGAGAACATCATGTGCTTACTTGTTGTGCTTTTTCACAAAGTATCAAGTAAGGGGGAGTAATTAAAGCTGAGATCAAGCTTCGTATCAAGAATCAGTAGAATCACTTTAGAAGTTCTGATACACCAACTTCAAAGTTTGCTCAGATTCTTACTCTTACGCACAAACTACATGTGGGATGAGCATACCAAACCCACGTAAGCTTAAGCGTACCTTTATGGTTGTTTGAGCTGGTTATGTTGTGACTGCTGACTACGGATTCATCAACAAGAGTTTAACGAACACATCAAGACTCAAAGGAGAAGTTGAAGAATTCAAGAAATCAAGAACTACATATGGTTAGTACTTCATTGTATATTATTTGAATCCATATGTAAATTGGTTTTGTCACTAAAATTGACAAAGGGGGAGATTGTTAGGGCATTGTCCGGTCAAACCCACTAGCGTTGGTATGTCAAGCTAGTTGTCAGTTTTAGGTGTCAAAACTCAATTCTTGATTTATCCTACTAGAGTTTAGATTTCGGAATTGGGATATAGACAAAGTAGTAGAGACCTTGAAGACGAAGACTG
>JAJJMA010165574.1:0-21823 GCA_023529015.1 Papaver nudicaule | reverse complement strand
ATAGTGCTTGTGTACTCATCTGGTACACAATCATATTGCTCCTTATTTTTAGTTACATATACCATGTGCCTACCGCTCTCTGTGTTTGGTGGTAGTTTTTCAAGTATCTTGTAATGATAGTAATGTGCATCGTAAAATCGTCTTTGTAGCTTTAGCCTCAAACAATTTAGATGTTTCAGATTGACCAATTTTCCATGTTTTTGCGAAGATAACAGAAGTATCTCCAATTTATTTACTAGTTGGTATTTGAAGTGTTTGTATTTTGTCACTGATGAGGGTTATGAATCTTGCTCTTTTTACAGTTGCTTTTCTTTTGGGATCAGTTATGAAGACCGTGACAGATGACAAAAAGTATGTGATCAGAGGGTGGTCACCGAAGGTTAATCTATGAAGATTCTATTTGTGGTTGTTTGTTTTAAGCCTTGGAGAGTAGTAAGAATTTCATGTAACCTGTAGTGTTGTCTGGCTTGGTGTTGTTTTGCAATATTTAACCAAGAAATTTGTGTCAGTCATTCGATAACCATATTGACTCATGCCATCTGATTCAGCTGTAAACACTATATACTTCATATAAAACTTTCATCATTTTGTTGCTACTTTTTTTTGGAAGGATTTTGTTCCATATAAAGTAGTTTTATCAACATGTTGGTTACAAAATGAGAAAATCTGGTCTGATGTTTAAATTATCTGTATTTATCAGCTAGGCTTATGTAATTGTCTTACAAAATCTGTCAATTTTTGCTTCTGTAATAGGCTGCTACACATGCATTTGACTTGTGTAATCGGCTGCATATTTGACTTGTGTAATAGGCTGCTACACATGCATTTGACTTGTGTAATCGGTTCCTACACATGCATATTTTGTTTGTGTAGTCGGCTGCTACACATGCATTTGACTTGTGTAATAGGTTGTTACACATGCATTTGACTTGTGTAATAGGCTGTTACACATGCATTTTGACTTGTGTAATCAAAAGATACACATCATTGTACAAAACAAAAAAAAAATATATAAAAAAACCCACTAAAATAGGCTGCTACATATGCATATTTTGCTTGTGTAGTCGGCTGCTACACATGCATTTGAAACCAAAAAGCCAAAAGGCTACAAAATGAGAAAATCTGGTCTGATGTTTAAGTTATCTGTATTTATCAGCTAGGCTTATGTAAATGTCTTACAAAATCTGTCAATTTTTGCTTCTGTAATAGGCTGCTACACATGCATTTGACTTGTGTAATCGGCTGCTACACATGCATATTTGACTTGTGTAATCGGCTGCTACACATGCATTTGACTTGTGTAATCGGCTCCTACACATGCATATTTTGCTTGTGTAGTCGGCTGCTACACATGCATTTTGACTTGTGTAATAGGCTTGTACACATGCATTTTGACTTGTGTAATCAAAAGATACACATCATTGTACAAAATATAAAAAAAAAACCACAAAATAGGCTGCTACACATGCATATTTTGCTTGTGTAGTCGGCTGCTACACATGCATTTGACTTGTGTAATAGGCTGCTACACATGCATTTGACTTGTGTAATAGGCTGCTACACATGCATTTTGACTTGTGTAATCAAAAGATACACATCATTGTAAAAAAAAAAAAAAAAAAAAAAACTTGAAACCAAAAAGCCAAAAGGCTACAAAATGATTCATATGAGAACAATTCATCCTTACAATAACAAGAAGAAACATAAACATATGGCATCACCACCCATATCTTCTGAATCGCACCTGCTGCCTTAACATCACTTTTGTCCTAGAAATGAAATATTACAATTAAATTCACATTTAAGTTTGCTGTCAACTTGGTAAACACATGAACTTGACAAGTTGTAGTACATCAAACAACATTTAATAAAGAGACTGTAAGGCCAAGAAAATCATTTGCAATATTCTGTCTCGCCTATGTGGTATATAAGTCGCAACTTAAAATTTTCTTTGTACAGTAGATTAGTTGGAATAATACTAGTCCCTACCAAGTCATGCCCTAACTAAACCAAGAAGCTACATTGCCATGACATTCTCAATTACTCAATATTCTAAATCAGAGAGTAAAACAAAAAACACACTGAGCAATGTGTAGTAAACAGGTATATATCTTATAAAAGCATGTGCAATTAGCTAATACACATGCTAGCTCGAGTACTCAGCAACTTCATATGCAATTTAGCTTGTTACAATGGAAACAAGAACGCTAGCTACAATTTCTCTTATCAATTCAAGAAACCCGTTGTTTCTCAGATTTCCACAAGAACTGAAATTCACATTTATTGTATTCATTGTACTATCATTTTTTTCAAAATTTATTTTAATGCCACCTAAATCCTATGCCTAAGTTGGAATCTGACCCTCGGTGTGCTCACATGGCTAGCAATACAGCATAATAAACACATAATCAAAGGCTGGAGGAACCAGAAGCAAAGCAACCAGACTCGACAACACGAGTGACGCATAATAATGTCAGTATTTATAAAAATACCTGAAACCCCCAAATCTTGACATCCTCCTCCTCCACATCATTACACTCTTCATAGACAAGGTAGTAGATGGTTCTCATATAAGTCTCAAACAGTTCATTGATTCTGCATAGTTGAACACATCATTTAGCTTGTGTAATAATAGAACAGTTCAAATCCACTCTTCATAGACAAGGTAGTAGATGGTTCTCATATATTATCAACTAAAAAGGAGAGTCATGTGTGTTTTTCAAACATACAAACTTTTTCATATACAAACAGAGAGAATGAACCCGTCAGTCTTTGGTTTTAGCAGAAAAAATAGCATATGGAACTTGAAGCTTAACTTGTAACTTCATCGAACTCGTAGTATAAAACAGCATCAACTGGTATTGCAAACTAGAATATTTTGTGTAATTGGTTTAGGTTATGTGATGAACTGTGGCGAAACAAACACATCTATGTTTACATAGGAGCAACGTAGAGAAACACAGACGAGGAAAACTAATAAAGTAAGCATTTCAACTTGACTCATAGACGATCAAAGTTCAAAACAAGAACATTTCATCATGTGTGGAACAGATTAATGGTTATAGATTAATGGCGCTAATGTGCGTTTTATGTTTTACCTTCATTCTGTCGTCCAGTTGCGTGTCATAACAAAAAATTCAGGAGCTAGCAAGCTTGCTAATCTCTTAAAAGTTATCTCTACTATTACCTAACTCATTAATATTTGATTTTCTAATTATCACATTAAAAGCAAAAGCTCTAAGGAAATTAAAATCTACATAAAGCACAATTATATGAACAGCAACATTAATTTCAACATTTGACAAAAAAAAAAAGTACAATCAATTGTTAGAAAACCGCATAACAGCAGTATACTCAAAATGATTCATAACCACTCATCAAAAAAATTCACTTAATTAATCTACCAAAATTGAAAGAATTTGTGATGAAATTGAAATCAAAGAATAACTAATATTGATGAATCACTGGCCAAAATACAATCAAATCGGAAATCCGGAGAGAGACAAATAACAATTGCGAGTTTGAAACCTACCTAGAGAAGAACGTGGAGATGATTCCTCTGCTGATTTGTGATGCTCAAACATTGTAGATCTAAGAATCAATGGAAACATTTTTCATAAATTTCGACATAAATTAAAAAGAGAGCTAAAAACTAATTAGATCTAATGAAATAAAAACCTCGATTAAGAAATCGCTACTCGTGTAGAAGAGAATCATGTTCGGTAATTTCTGATTCCTTAAGTTTTTGTGCTACAACCTACATAAAAAAGTAGATCAGCAATATAATTACCACAACGAAGAAGAAGAAGAAGAAAAGAAGGATATGAGTTTCTAGGGTTTCACCATCCGAGAGATTACACTTATCTTTTGATTCAATTTATGTTGATGATTCTTCTCTTTCTGCTATTGATGATCTTCAGCGACTCCTCAAAAGTGGAATCGTTGTTAGGTTTCGTTTTTCCAGTGAGAGAAACAGAAATGGAAATGAAAAGATCTCTATTAATTTTAGGGGATTATGTATATATAAGGAAGGTTAGTTTGGGTATTATGAAAATATGGATGACGTCATCATCCGGGAAAAATTCAAAATTAAGCCCATTTTGGGCTTTCTAATAACATTTTTTTAAAACTTTGGGGTTGGTAGTATATGATCCATATTGTTGGGTTTATATAATTTGTACCCATATTATTTGGGGTAGATAGTAGTTTTCACTTTTCAAAAGATGGACACATATAATAGGGTGTTTGGAGACACCTTCAGAAGTCGCTTTTTAACTTCTAGAAACAAAAAAGTGAGAAGTTAGTTTGGCAACACAGTTTCATAATGACTTCTAAAAGCTTTAAAACTTGTAGGGTATTTGGATACTAGAAATACTTCTGGTTCTGCTTCTCCAGAAGAAGAAGAAGTTAATCCCAGAAGTCGGAAGCAAAAATATTTTGCTAGAGTGTTTAGATGCACCAGCAAAAGCTGCTTCCCGACTGCTGGAAGAATAAAAATCAGAAGTTAGTTTGGCTACACAATTTCAAAATGATTTTTAAAAGTAGAAAAATTAAACTTTTTCAAAAGCAAAACGACTTCTGAGATTGATTTTTGCTTCTGGTATCCAAACGACGAAAAAGTTAATTTTTCTATTTTTAGAAATCATTGTGAAATTGTGTTACCAAACTAACTTTTGACTTTTTTGCTTTCTGAAGTTGAAAAAAAAATTCTTAAGGTGTATCCAAACACTCTCTAAACTTTGTCTAAAGCGAAAACGCCTGATAAATATAGTGCATAGATTCCATACATCCATTTTTCAAGTAGATGCATACATAGAGAGTCCATATGTTCATTGTTCCAAATATACATTAACACCGTGTCAAAAAAAAAATTAAAGATCTTTTTTTAGACAGTGCAACCATTTGTTTAGAAAATGCAGATACAACAACATAACCATTTCATTTATTTTCGACATCATATGTCTCGAATTAGCTTTCCTTGACCCGATTGGACTAAGGCAGTAACAATTTTCACTTTATTTTGGGCTTGAACATTGACTCTCCTCCAAAGAATCGCAACCGACATTTGACCGGGCTTAACAAACCCCCTTTGAGCATCAAGAATTATAAAATTAAAATCTTGAAACAAAAAAAACCTAAAATTAAAAACCTTCTTCAACTACATTTAGAAATTCCCTCTCAAATTCAATCTCATCTCTTCACTCTCAACAACTGTAACAAAAAAAAAACCTCACAGAAAACCTGATATATAATCATCATGAGTATCCTTGTCAGGAAGATACATTGTGTAGTCATGGAGGTATCAAGAAACATATCATGGCCGTTTTCAAGATCAAGAACCCATGTTTTTCTTGTTTCTTTGTTTCTTCTTGGTCTAGTTTCTTACTTGTCTGCAAGGAATTCACCTCCTGTTGCTGTTGGTGGTATAACAACAATCACTTCTTCTACCAGAATTCTTTTCTCAAATATCATGTCTTCTAAATTCATCTTTAATTACTCCTCTCCAAACAATCAAACTATTATTACTTTTGAATATACTCATCAGAATCAAACCCAGAATGCTGTCGAAGAAACCCACAAAAATTCAACCGATTCTGTTCAGTTGAAGCCTCAGAATTCTTCAAGGGTGGCAAATGTTTCTTCAGTTCAATTGAAGAAGACCCAGAATTTAACTGAAATTAGGAGCATTAGTTTGATTGAGAATCTGAAATCTTGTGATATTTTTGATGGAAGATGGGTTCTTGATGAAAACCCACCAGCGTATGAACCAGGGTCTTGTCCATTTCTTGATGATGCTTTCAACTGTTTCAAGAATGGAAGACCTGATTCTGATTACTTGAAACTGAGGTGGAAACCCAATGGTTGTCAGATTCCAAGGTAAGAAAACTATACACTCTGTTGTTCTGTCTCAGACATTTCATTGAACACGTTAAAGGCAAGGTTAATTTTCTTGTTTTGATGGTTTTGTGGGTTTTTCTTTCTGCAGGTTGAAAGGGCAAGATATGTTGGAGATGTTGAGAGGAAAAAGACTGGTTTTTGTTGGAGATTCATTGAATAGGAACATGTGGGAATCACTTGTTTGTACTTTGAGAAGTTCATTGGCAGATAAAAACAAAGTCTTTGAAGTTTCAGGAAAACGTGAATTCAGAACTCAAGGATTCTATTCATTCAGATTCCAAGTAAGTTCTCTCCCTTAGTAAATAAGCAATGGGCTTTAAAAATTACTGGATTCCGGCAACATTTCTGGTCATGCACTGTCAGATGTCCGGCTAACCACAATGCCTGTAATTTTTGTAGGATTATAACTGTTCAATAGAGTTCATTCGATCACCATTCCTTGTCCAAGAATGGAAAGTGCCTGATACGGTTGGTGGTCGTAAAGAGACCCTTCGGCTCGACTTGCTCCAAAAATCATCCATGAAATACCATGACGCTGATATAATCGTCTTCAATACTGGTCACTGGTGGACACACGAAAAAACTTCTAGAGGGTAAGTGATTAGAAAGTAAAGACATTCATAAATAAATGTATGGTTGCAATTGTGTTTCGATGGACTAATTCTGTGTGTTAAATTCTGCAGGGAAGATTATTACCAGGTAGGCAACCATGTATACCACAAGCTAGACATGGCAGAAGCATATACAAAAGCTTTAAGAACATGGGCTCGATGGGTAGACACGAATATCGACCGACGCCGTACTCGAGTCTTTTTCCGTGGATACTCCTCTTCTCACTTCAGGTAAGCATAAGTAATTTGAAGCTGTAAACTTGAACCTGTTCAACCTTGTAATAATTAGTTTAATGAATGCTGATCAACTTCTGTTTTCGTCTGGATTTGCAGAGGAGGGCAATGGAATGCAGGAGGGAGTTGTGATGGGGAAACTCAACCGATAACAAATGACAACTATCTTGTACCTTACCCAAAGATGATGGATATACTTGAAACAGTGATGAAGGAAATGAAAACACCTGTTTTCTATCTCAACATCACTAGAATGACTGACTACAGGAAAGATGCTCACCCTTCTATTTTTAGACAGCCTGCAACTGAGAGAAAGCCCGGTATGTTCCAGGATTGTAGCCATTGGTGTCTTCCTGGTGTGCCAGATACGTGGAATGAGCTCCTCTATGCCTCACTTCTCAAGTCAGGATTGTCAACTTGAACAATTCACCAAGCAAGAAGGTTTGTAGCAATTGTCGTCTTCCTTGTGTGTACCAGATACGTGGAATGAACTCCTGTGCTGCACTGCACTTTCAGAGTCAGCAATGCTGAAGCGATTAGTTCAGTAAGCACAAGCGAGCAACCGCATGATAATTTTGGTGGTTTTGTTGGTGTTATGTTTAGAATCTTCCCTGTTTAGATGGGAACTCATATAACAAACTACATGGAGTTTTAGGGTTACTTTTTTACTTAGGACTGCATCGCACGCTGTACTTTAATCAGCTGTGTAAATCTACCCTTTCCTTTGATACATGAAAGGTCTGTAATACCTCAAATACTATGTCAATTTCACTGGTAATCAGAATTTCAGCTATGTAAAGTTGGTTTATGTGCATTACTCTATTTTTTCTTAGGATTAGCACATCAGTTTTGCCTATTTAAGTGCCGCACTCTTGTAGAGCTTCTTTTACCAAACCTCAACACAAAAAGGCTAAAGCGAATTATCTAGCTGATCTAATTCAGAAAAACAAACCAACTATATAGTTTGACTACCTACTCTAAAAACTATAGCAACCAAAAGTATAAGAAAACTTACTTTTCATATGTCTATGGTTCTGTAGCTGGGATCGTGAGGCAATGGTCATTTCTTTCTCCCAGGTCCGACTACTCTGCTTGATAAGCAGGCATATACAGAACTAAGCTTTTACCATGCTACACATACTCTTTCTGCAAGATGAGCAATTAAGTCATCACAGCCCATGTTGGATGCAATATCAGCAACCATGCACCGGCTGTGAAACTCGGATCAGTAACTTCAATCTTCCTGTTATCAAGATGATCTGCAACATTGCTGATTTGTTGCCCCTGTGAGTAAATTTTCATAACAATATGATGAGAATATATCATCTATTTGACTTATGCAGGTACCTGACGTAGTTATCGTGTCTAGGGTTCAACAATAGAATAGGCATACAAGAACTCTTCTCAAAGAAGCTACAATACGAGACACAGATTGTTTTTCAATATAGAAGTTGTAGAATAAAGCTTTACACTCTTCGAATTGTCAAACAACATTTTAATTCAAGGGATAGTGTGAATTTATTCTGTTTCAACACACCTATTCACTGTATCTTTATCACGTGAGCGCTGTATTCACCATTCAATTAAGCTTCGCCATTTAGAAAAAAACTTCTGCAAAATATTACTGCTTCAGCTTTTAACCAAGGCTTCACTCGAAGAAATGTTTTAGAGATAATGAATCATGGAAAGATCTTTCTAGTTAGAAACCAAATTAAAAACTTTCTTCTATTAGCATCTGAGAACTCAAAGAGCACGCTATATAGTTTGAGAGCAGCATGATTCACTATACAAACAAAAGTGCGGCAGAGAAGCCACTATTTTTAAACTTAATAGCATCCGCTTATCGCATCATTATTAAGGAAAAGAAAGAGACCGTTTCCATAATGATGTTAGCAAGACCCTTGACAACTTATAACAACACCCCAGTACACCTGCAGAAGATAGGGGATAAAGGTATCACTCTTATCATTTCAAACAGAATATAATCTCCAGAAGAAGAAAAAAATGTTTTAGCTAACAAATTAATCTTAGCAAAAAGATATCTTCAACCACAATAGTAAAGAACATAAAATTGCTGCTGCATGGAAGCAGGTTCACCTAAACAGAAATGGAAAAAGAAGATGTCCAAACTTATTATTGGACTCATGTGGCTGCTAAATCTTTTGTACGTTGGAAATGCTGTGATGTTGATAAGTTAAATAATAAGGATCCAAGTTTGTTAGGTACTTTAATGTTTCTAGAGACTGCTATTGGAAACTGAAGATACAATTTGCGCAGTTACTTATACTGTTTTAACGCCATTTTCTATTTGTATCAAAAGAACATTAAAATAAAGGAACGGTAAGAGACATGGAAAAAAACAGAGATCCACTGACCTTTTTGTACAAAGCCTTCACATCTTCACCTAGGGAAGGCTTATCCAACATGAATCATCCAAGTCCTTTGTATTGACTTCCTGCATCGCAAACTCATGGTAACCGCAAATCTCATTCCACTCAAACCATGAATTAACTCCTCCCAGAAGCATGTATTGTGGTCTTCCTCAGGCGAGTCTGCTGCCACCAACCTATAGGCATATACTTTTTTTGTTTGACCAGGTCAGAATGCACGACCAATTGCCTGTCAGTAACCGAGGGATGCAGATAAATATCTAAAATCACTAAGCGAGATGCCCCCACTAGAGATATTCCATCCCCACAAGCCTTTATTGAATCGATGAAGATTTTTGCATCTTTAGTTAAACGTTCCATTGATATTTCCCTCTGCTCCTGGCTTGAGTCGCCCGAGATGACAAATATTTTCTTCCCCAGGCTCCAAGCCTCCAACCTCTAGTCTTCACCGCTAGCCTCTAAAAACTTCAGCGGGAGAAGATATTGACTGAGAACTCCCCAGCAGATCCACAGAGCGCCAACATAGTCAAGAATTTTTCTGCTTTTACACCATCAGTGATGTCTACATTGTTAAAAAGCTCATCAATCTTGGTTTTGTTAATGAGCTCTTTCTCTCCAGTGGCACAACTGTATTTTTTCAGTAGAGGGTGAGAATAGACTGCACTCCCCATGGAACTTCTCTTGAACTTATCCAATCTTGTCAATTATTCTACTGCATGTTTCTGTTTGGGGTTAAGAGTGAGAAGTACAGTCAGATGCATCCACAAAATCACCTTTTTAGTAATGAAACACCTTGCCAGTCATCTCACAAAGGTCTTGTATCACCTTGACTTTCCTTCGGAAATCTTGATCATTTGTAGTCTCTCATCAACTAACTTATGAACATTGTGTTTGTCACGCTACTCTTAATTTGCTTCCTGACAGCAATCTGCACCCTACTCATGACCCTCCTCGCCAACAGCCTTTGATGTATCTAACTTCAAAACCTTTGAACGCACAAGATTCAAAATGTTGATAAAATGTTTCACATGTTTCTGGAATAAGCTAAGGTTGCAGATGATACTACCTTACGAGGAGTTTGAACCCGTGAAAGGGAGTAGAGCACATCTGTGGTCTCGTTTCTAGGCGTGTGACCTTCATCCAAAATAAGTATAGTGGGAACCTTAAGGAGTATATAATGGCAGGCTAATGCAGCTGTGCTACTTGTACTGTTGGATACAATGCTTGCAAATTGTTTATACCCGAGAAACAAGATTCCTTTGTGCTCCACCAAGTGTTTTAAGACATCCAATCGCTGTGCTCGATTCGACTACCGGCTTTTGAAGTATACAAGTCATACAGAGAATTATTCAAGTTGCCATCTTCCAAGTACCCAAGATTCCTTTGGGCAACACCACAAGTGGTCTGGCATCGGGATATTAGGCCTGGTGGCTGCCAAATGCAATCACCTGGACTGTCGCACGCAAAGTTCCTAAGCAAGAAGTTGAAACCTTCAATTTGGTGAGCCTTCATTTGCTTCATGTGCCTCGGATGCCCCGATATTCAGCCACACCGAAATCTTGATCCGATGCATCAGCAATAGTAAACAGGAATCCATCAACTGTTAGCTGCCCTATTGTGTGAATCTGAGACATGTTACTATTTCTGGTAGTCTTTGTTCCCTGGATAAAAGGAGGAGAGATATAAGGGTGATAAGCATACAAGTATGTGACTACTAAAAATCTAACAGCACAAAATGATTAAGACAATAAAATGATAGCTATTAAGCATGTAAATGAAAATTGACACAATTGGTTTAACGGGGTAATGAGAATATGTTTATTATGGTGAGTTGTAGTGATTTGATTACAAGTGGGTTGATCACTGAGTGAATAGTAAAGAGGGTAGTATTAAGCCTCTCCGATAGAAAAGATCCACCCCCTCTTAACCCTATAACACTGTCCTGTTATAAGGGAAAGTGGACCTAGACAGCTATAGTATTATCCTTATCTTCAAAGTTAATTATTCTTCGATCAGCTGCAGTGTACGTCGTTCCATTGTGTTAAGGTAGCAGTACTACTTCAGTGCCCGCATGTCAAATATTGCAGGACACTGGCATTTAACAGGCATTGGTAACATAGATACCACAGTACCCGCATGACGATAAGTTGTGGGTCACTGTTGCCTATTTCTTTTGTCACAGGATAACCACTCTTCAAATCGACCGGTACTTTGCTGTAAGCTCGAGCACACATCAAGCACTCAAATAAGGAGTGTTGGTGATCCAATGATCAAGTACAAGCCTCCAGAGACTCTTACAGGGAATTTCATTAGCTGACAGCGCGAGCTCTTCATGATCGTGGCAATTACAATTTCGAGGATTGAACCTCATTTCTCGCAGCATGAACTCGCCATGCTTGTATCAATTGCAATTTCAAGCTCGATTTTCAAGCATCATATGCAGCAATATAACTTAGTACGAGACACCACTCGTAGTTCAAGGACAAAAGCACAAGGGCAGTACAAGTATTCTCACAGTTCAAATCTCAAATACCAGTTTCGCCGGTTATAATGACTATGGACACAGATACAATATGCACTACCTAGGCAAGTACGCAACTAATACTACAGAATGCGACGAGTACACAAGCTGTTCGAAAACCTCTTACAAACCAAAAGGTAAGATAAACTCAAAACTTTGGTTTGCAGGACAGTTCGAGAAAGAATGCTTCGGAATCTCGGAAAGAATAGGGGCAAGTATATATACTTCGATGTAGTTATATTCTTTACCGAGATTCCTTCAGAAAGAACACAAACGTTAAAGATGAAACACACTCATGCATGGGAGCTCACTCTCTATTAGGAGAACAGCCCGCATTAATTTGAGCTTCTCGACGAGGAGCATACCAGCACGAGGATGATTCATGTCCCTCAATCTGGAAACGTGACTCAAAGAAGAAACAATTCGAGTTAAGAACAACCAAAGCATGAGAGGGTACAAGAAGATTCTTCTTAAGAATTATACTTCCAACAATTCTTAAAAAGAGGGGCAAACTGTGAATACAATAAATCTACACCAACACATGGCGTATGATCAAGCCTGGAGCAACTTAACGCAATGAAACGAGGTACACTGCAGCTGATCTACGAATACTTATCTTTGAAGATTAGGGTAATACTGTAATTACCTAGGTCCACTTTCCTTTATAAAAGGAAAATGTTACAGGACTAAGAGGGGCAGATCTTTTTCTACCTGGGAGAAGTAAAATACTACCCTCTTTACTATTCACTCACTGAATTTCAACACATTTGTAATCAAATCACTACTACTCACCATAATAAACTAATTCTCATTACCCCGTGGATGTAAAGCACTGCGGTGCCGAATCACGTTAAACCAATTGTGTCGATCTTCATTTACATGCTTAATAGTTACCATTTACTTATCATTTTACTGTCTTAGTCATTTGGGTTGTGTTATTAGACTTTTAGTAGTCACACAGTATATGCGATCCAAAATAGACCTGACAGCTGTTGGAGCACCGTTAACAGCCAGGTCATTAACAAATAAAATGGAAGGCAGGAGAAACGAAAAGATTATTTTGCAAGTTGGTTATCAAGGAACGTAGCAATTAAAATCTGAGATTCGAGTAGATAATAATTTGAGAATTACAACAACACAGATACATACCTTTTCCCACTGGAAGTCATATATCTGTTTAATGCTTTTCTCTATCACCCCACATATCCTACAGATGTATCCCAAATCGTCCTAGAGAACTAAAGAATGCTCAGATTCATCTTCCTCCTATTCTTCTGCATTATGTTCCTCCAGAGCCAAAAAAACATATGTTAAAAAGAAAGCAGCATAAATTAAGTAGATTTAAGCCCATAATACAAACCAACTTACCAAATAAACAACTCAGATCAAGAATCATCCATATGCCTTGCCTTGAGAATATCATTTATTTCAATTGGCTAGCCATTGAGCAAGAAAAAAAAGACATAACTATCAAACTTAGAAACCATGGTTCCATGTCTTAATCAAAGTAAAACCAATAAAGCATAAACAAACTGGTGAATAAATTATAAGCAATCGCTATGCTAGACTCTAGCGTTCAATCTTTAATTGATGCATTCGAAATGTGACAGAAAAATAGAAAGGTAGTTTTCATGAAGGGGAAGAAACAACCATGACCTACAACATGTGACGGCCTCATTGTTGAAAATGAGAACAAACATAAATGTTTAGGAATCTGACTTTGGAAAGGGCTGAGTTAGGGTTTACGGAATGGTATAAGAGAAGATAAGCATCTTAGGTAAAACATTAGCTTTATGCATGAAACAGAGAATATTTAAGAAATCATACCAACATGGAGTTTTAATCGGTTCTGGCAAGGCTGGTGGTGGATTTCTTCGTCCTTGTTTCTTTCAGAGATAAAAGAGAATAAGAGATCAGAGCTTCAAGGTTTTAGAGCAAGGTCTATGGCACTGTATCAACTCCATTTCTTTCAAGAGCTAGGGCAGAGTGATGTACTGACACAGTAAAAAAAAAAAACTTAAATACTGCAGCAAAAGTTCGCAGATACTTTCACCCTATACCAAGTAGGGATATGTCTTAGTTTGAGAAAAGTTCAAGGAAGGAGAATTCCGAGGATAAGAGATCACATGACATCCAATAGAAATGGAACAACAATAGAAAAGGATTACAACGAAAATAATGATACCAAGATGATAGTTTGCCTGCAGCCTGCAGGGTTGAAGGAGGCCAGATGCTTAGAACCATCGCCTACTTATTGACATCCCAGTCTGACGAGGTTCATCATTCTCAAGTGCGGTATAAGAAATTAACAACCCACAATTTTAATAGGTCGTTCTACACTGTGTTCCTGACAGAAGTATAAAACTAAACTAAATTGATGATCAAAATACCCAACCAAAATCGTGGGTTCAGTCATGGACAGTTAGAGCTAAACTGAGGTGTCCACTTCACTGCACGAGTTACATTACCAACTATCTCATTATAACAAAACAATCTTTGTTGGTTTACCTAATTAATGAATGCTACATTTTTCATAAATTATTTGTAGTTGCTAGGACATACCGAGACATTAATTCACTGCCTTGATGGAAAGCTTTTCATAGTACTGTCTCCCTCTCTTCTCTTGCAACTTCTTAGAACCGAAAATCCACCCTGAAGATCCCAGGTTTGGAAACTAAAAATCCACCCTGTTGCATTATGCTAGTTCCATGACCATAGTTTAAACCTTCAGACATTTTCCCACCACCAACTGTGGCTAGAAGGGTTGCACCATTCTGAGGTTGAACCTTCTTTCAGCTACTTACTTACCTGTAATGTTATACCTACGTCAATGCAACTCCTAGATTCCTGAACAGGACATTTTCTTCAGTAACCTTACATTGCATCATGTACCTGTGCTTCGCACTTGTATCAAGAGAATAACACAGCAGTCCCAAAGACCACTGTTTCTAAATTGCAAAGCAAGCGTCTCAGCTCTTCCATCTATATGTAACTCTACTATCGATTAATGACCATTTCTGATCTTCCTGGGACAATGCCTTATGGTAACTAAAACTTTGGCTAAGAAAGTGACACCAGTAGAAAAAAAACAAATTTATTGACAAAGTTGAGGATGCAACAGCATTAAAAATTGCAGATACTTTTAATCTCAAATGATCTTTCAACTTTCATGCTCTTCTTCTAGCAACAATCTTGACTTCCTTATCTTCTTCTTCATCATCACCGTCGCTGACATCCTCTGGTAACAAGTGCTGACCAAAACAGGGCTTACCTTGAGCAAGGATGTGGCTCGATTGACCAAGTTTTAGTGTCTTACAAACGGTTTCTGAGAACCCCCTTGTGCTTTAACCCTTTCACCAGTCATAATGGGTTTTCCTCCATTTGAACTATCTCGATCAGAAGACCTTGAAGTCCGATTCTTCTCAGTGCTCAATTTTGGATACCTTCCCACTTTACCAACAAAAGTAGCTCGATCAGAAGATCTCGAAGGCCGTTTCATATCAGTGCCCGGCAGTGGATGTCTTCCCACTCTTCCATTGGAACTAGCTCGACGAGAAGATCTTGAAGACCCATTCATCTCAGAGCCTGAAGGTGGATTTCTTCCAACTCCTCGTCTACCAGCAATCTTAATTTCACTATCATCCTCATCCTCATCCTCGTCTTCATCATCATCTACAGAATCATCGCTGGCATCCTCGGCTTCATTACCAGAAAAGTCGTCCTCATCTTCTTCTTCTTCCCCTTCTTTTGCAGCACGAGAAATCCGCTTTCGCTTACTAATAGTATCTGAATCGTCACCAATAGGCTTTTCTTCCTTACCTTTGTTCATCAAATGAATATAGTGATACCTCAAATCCATTAAAGGATGCTTCTTGACCAACAAATCTCGCTTATAACCTTCCCTAAGAATTACTGTATGCGTTCTAACCTTACTTGAAACATAAAATATTCCCGGATGATTCATCAACGCCCTCTTAAACCTTGATCCGAGTCTAAGATAATTCCCCAAACACAAAATGTTTTCCTTGTCAGTCTTCTTAGGGACCAATAGATGAAGTAACTCATGCAACACAGCAACAGTCCATTTGTCAGCCTGATCACTCCTGGACTGAAAATGACAAGCGTTCTCATAAGGAGAAATGTAAGGCAACTTCTGCCACTCATCCAGCCATTTTTTTACACTCTTCTCCAAATTATAACCTCTAGAATACTGAACCGGAAAAGCTATAGGTGTACCTTTCTCGTAACCTCTAGTGTTTTTTTCCATAACTGATTTAGCTAACTCATCACTCCAGCAAACGAGTTCCAACGCAGGAACCGGTTTTTGTTGCACATACTTAGACTCCATCTCCGTGACTCGAAAATAATCAGGATATTCCGCCAAAAGCGTACTAACATAATCCTGTGGCAACCCCAAATCCCACTGAAACATATCAATTACCCATAACGGAATCTTATTAGCTCTAGCTAACATAAGAAGCTTTAACAGCCGGTCAGCAATATCATCCCGATGGGTCGGATTGCTGTAAATCAACTGTTCTTTCTCATCAATGTGGAGTACTTCAGGGGTTAATCTAACATAAGGATCAGCAATGCACCCACCTTGCGGCAAGTACTCTTCGAAAACAGAAGGATAATTACGGATAAAATCGATTGTACGGGTTGGTATACCTAGCTTTGTTTTGTTCTCGGAAGCTACCGAAACAGGAAGAGATTTAGATGGTTCTGAAATGATTAGGTTTTTCAATGCTAGCAATGGTTTTAAATGTTTTTCTTTTTCTACTGCATGATCAAGTGCTCTATCACGAACCTGTTTCGTCCCTTCTTCGACGAAGGTGCAGACGGTTTGGTACTGATAGTTCTGCCGTTGTGGGTATCGGCGCGAAAGACGGCTTAGGAGTATTGACGCCATGGGAGAACTGCAAACAGAATCAAGATGAAATTAGGAAAAATGCAGCAAATTAGGGGAAAAATACAAAAAAACGGGGAAAGGGAATTCATACCTTTTGGATAGTAGTGGTGATGGGGGATTCAGATTCGGTGATGAATGAAGAAAAACTAAAAGGTTTAGGGTTTAGCAGAGAGGAGGATGGAGGAGGTAAAGAGAGACAATGAATGATTCAGTGTCGGGGAGGCGACCCCTTAACAATTTTGACTTGAGTTCCTAGCCAGCCACTTGGACCGTACCAAAAGAGCAAGCCCAGTGGGCTAATGCCAATTTTGCCTATCTTCCCTCCAAGTGCAACTATGGTGTAAGGTATGGACCTCTTAATGGCAAAGGCAAATAGAACGGGTGGTAGGTGCTTCGATTATTGTCTTTCGGCTAAGAGCCTAAGACGCTCAGTGGTTATGCCTTGGCCGTTCGGTCAACGGCTCTAATTTCATTTCTTATATATTCTTACCAGTCTTCCACTTTTTAAAATTAGAACTTGCTAAGAGCAACGCAAATAGAGTTGACAAACTGTGGCATGGCCAATTTGACAGGAAAGACTGGATGGGCAGATGCTGAAATCTGAAATATTTTGAAGATGTACCGGGAATTATACGAATCTCACTTTCAATCATCCGTTATGTTATCCTTTGTATGGTAATCCAAAGAAAAATGGCCAAACTTATTCAAGTAAGGAGTTAGGAGTATTATGGAAGGATAAAACAAGGCAACCTTTGGTGCATGAGCAAGATCATCATCAGCTGAACTCATATTAGAAAGAGTTATAACGTTTGTATAATCATGTTCATTCTCCTCTCCGGTACAATCAAATATCTTTCTTCCCAGAAAGGAAAAAGCAATCAAGCACTTTTCTTAGATGAGCCAAAACCTCCAAATCCCATCAACGCTGCAACATCAGGGTCTACTTCCTCGGGCTCTTCCTCTTTAGACTTCTCTTTCTGATGATCCAAGTTATAAAAGCAGTAATATTAACCATTTGCTATTAAAAACACTGCAGCCTCAAGGGTCTTCTGCCTGTTTGAGGTGTCTTAGTTGCTTACCTTCTTCTCTTTTTTCTTTTCTCGCCGCTGGCGCTTGCGCTCTTCCTCTTCTTGCTGCTGCTTAAGGATCCGCTCATCAAGGTCTGCAAAATAACCAAGATAAACCCAGCAACACTTCTCAGAAAAACTCTTATTGCTCATTTAAAAGGTTACAATCAGAACACCCTAAGATTACAAGGTTGACAAAATTTGATCGAGTTGACCCACAAAAGAACTCAAGCTTTTAGACTGATTACAGAAAAAACACACACGACAACACAAAGAACATAGCATAATGTGGATTATCAATCTTTACCTTGTTCTGTAAAGACTCCTTCAACTTTACGTTTCTTCAAAGCTTCGAATCGTTCTTGAACCTGTTCACCCATGAAAAAGGCTTCCGTTAGTGCATACAATATATTCTTTGGCAAGAAGGCAGTTTAAACCTCAACTGCCAGAATTTGGATATATATTTTGTAGGTAAATAAAAGAGAAGTGTGTGTACCTGTTGAAGAGATGCCCTTTCTACTCGCATAGACATACCCAGAGCTCTTTGATCTAAAAGCAAGAATCGTAAAAAAAAAAAATCAAAAGAAAAGATCCTTAAAAGTTGAAACATGAACCTGAAAATGAAATGAACTTACGCTTTTTCCCATTTATGTGGTCCAAGTAGTTCGCCGAATCTTTTACAACACATTTACAAACTGAGCAGAAGTATCCAGCCTGATAAACAAATAAGGAATCGCTTTCAGAAAAGAAATGACGTTAACACAGGACGTAAAATATCCCGACAAAGATTTTGCAAAACCAACTTATTAAAAGAGAAAGGATATCATATTTCCCTTTCTCGTGGGCATTTTATTTTTTTAGATTTCAGCAAACTGTGATATTAGCGGCCGGAGATTGAAACCTGTTCTAAGATACATCCACAGCATATAACACCAACTGTGCTAGCAAAGGATGTCGATGTCATCCCATACCTAGGATGACATGATAGGATCACCTTGGGCTCAGTCCCACGGCTCTAGCCGAGAGAGAGAGAGACAAAGGCAGGACCCACGAACCTGCCACTCTTGGAAAATAGAGGGTAGCTGCAGTTTTACGGTTCAGTGGGGCCCTCTCGGTACAACCCGTGGGATTGAGCCCACAGGATACCAAACATTTTTGTTGATGGAATGTAGCGTCAACATTTTTAAGGTAAATGTGCCACAATATAGATTATTGTCTAGTTAAACCAACACAGAACTTGAGTCAAACTACTTAATTGCAGGTACATATATTATGCAGTTGCCAGTTGATTTTAAGGTACAGTTTTCTGTTTGTCCATTAAATCAAGCAATTTAAAACAAGAGGCAAAGTATCAATCAGGACTGATAACAGATAATGATAATGATCCATTTTTCATGGTTCATCAATGGTAACACAAAGTTTAAACTCATGAGCTTCTAGTAATCTATAACAGACATACGGGAAGTCAATATTCTCCTAAAACTATGAAATGAACAATCTTAACAAGAAAGTCAGTTTTACACAGTAAGATTGGCGAGAATGTACCTGCTGACTTAGAGGTGCTATTGGAGTAACAACCTGCAAAACAAGAATAAAAATATCTCGAGTCATGATCTGGGAATAAAGAACTAAATTAGAGTAAGCAATCACAGATGTTCAGAAAGGACATGGATTCAAATCTGTTTGACTATACCAATCGAAAGCTCCACAAGTTTATCATTCAGTAAACACTGAACTGAATCACATAATACCACTAATCCAAATGCCATAATTCTAAATAACTCAACTGACATCAAATTTCCTTGGTTGTAAAGAGAAGTCTAAAATCTCCAATTACTAGCCATTGACAATAAAAAGGATGCGGTCTCAATTCTCTTCTAATATACTAATCAATGGCTACACAAATTTATGGTTCAGCGACCACTGAATCGCATACCACCACTAACCCATAAAAAAGACATAATTTTTTAACACCCCAATTAACACCTGCCCTAAGATACAGATTAACAAACAACAGTAAACCCAAGATGCCAAAAAGTTTAAAACCATAAAATAGGCATTAAGAGAAGGTAAAAAAAAAAGGAATGTAATGAACCTGAGTTTTCCCCAATCTAGAATCGAGATCGACTTCATAATCTCTGCGTTTCAATGGTTGCCTTTGCACTGGAGGTCCTTTAACTACAAACCCAGCAGCATACCAACAACATTAGCTTGCCAATTTTATAGGTGCAAAATTTAAAATTAAAGAAAATGTCAGAAACACTTACACTTAGATTTTCGACTCTCCTCCTCTTCCTAATCAAACAAACAATGTGGAAAATAGAATTTAAATCAATTTATTAGCAAATGGAGAAGAAGAAGAAGAAACCCTAGAAAAGAAAAGAAGAAAGTAAAAAGTCTGAACCTTTCTTTCTCGTTCGCGAGCTCGTTCTTCATACTCTTCTCGATCAAATTTCTTTCTGAATGTATTATCAACTCCAGCTACCTATACATATATATAATTTTGTGTAATGAATAATACAAATCGAATCAAATCAAATCAAATAATTATTCACTTAATAAAAACAAAAGCTAAGCAATTAATTAGACGGAGATAGAGGCTTACGCTCTTGGACATAGTGACAATGGAAGATCAGAAGATTGATACTGGTTTCTGTAGGTGGTTTCTGAAATTTGAATTCCGCTGGAGTGTGTTGCTAATGGGGTTTCCAAAAACCAGGACGACAGGAAGGAATAGCAGATTGTGTATTACAAGGGGGGAATTTAAAGGGATAGCGTCATTAAGAGTATAATTAAGAAAACGATTAGTCTGTCAGACAACAAGGGCGTTTGGTCTAGTGGTATGATTCTCGCTTCGGGTGCGAGAGGTCCCGAGTTCGATTCCCGGAACGCCCCATTATTTTTTTTCATGTTTTCCTAAAACTTAAATTACAATCAAGTTCACCTATTTCCGACTACTCTTCTATTTTCACTAAAAAACTTTTTTTTTTTTTTTTTTTTTGGTATTCCACTAAAAAACTATTAAGTTTGAAAACCCTACGTTAGGTTATTTTCATGGTAAACTAATTTTTTACTATTCTTGTAGGTTTTTTGTAAATTCATTGAGACACTAGTTAATTCGTGAGAGATTCTTATGGAAGATTTCAATACTGAAATTGAAAACCTAATGCAAAATTCCCAAACCTTAGATGATTTGCACATCCAAGAAGATTCCATTGTTGTCAAATCTACTGACAAAAAGTTTAATGAAGATGGTTTAGAGGTAATTGTAAGTGATTACGATTGATTTTTTTCCCTTAAATTTTCGACGAACTGGTCTTCAGTATCTGGACGACCATAACATAGGCTAGTAGTCACAACCTGAACGACTATGAGTAATATTAGTAGTCCCAATATGAACGACCCTAACGAATCATGGTAGTCATCTCCTGGACGACTACAGTCTTACCAAGTCATTCATATTTCAACGACCAGAGGTCAGATAAGTCGTCCAGGATGCAATGACCAGAAGTCGACTATACTCGAACGACAATTGACGATCAAGTAAGTTTGGATATCAACAGTAATCGATTATACCTAAATGACTATGCCTGTTCACAGTCGTTCAAAGTTGCACGACTAGTTCATCTGCTCTAACAGTTGTTCCAAACCAAAATTGAATAGAAAGAACCACAATACATACATGCAATCCCATTGAATCAAATCACAGTAACAAGAATCGTATAAATCAAACCTTACTCAAGATAAAAAATAGTATTTGAGGCATCAATTAATCAATCAGGTTTGATTTTATTTGATTAAGAAAATCAGACCCTAATTTGAGTATAAAATGGAGGTCGGGTTTTTCTTAGGTTTTAGGTTTTTAAGTTTTTTTGTGGGGTGGAATTAATATTGGGTGTGGATAGTAAAGTCAATGGGGTGGTAAATAGGTGTTTTTTTTTTATAGGTGGTAATTAGGAAAACATAGGTGGGATTTTAGGTGGGTGGGAAAAAGTGAAAGTGTGGGTGGTAAATAGGTGAGACCTTAGAGAAAATGACCGTCAAAATCACATCCATGTACCGTATAACCCCTATAGAATAATAGTGTTGGGACTAGCAAAATTTATTATATTATTCCGATATTAAATAATACTACTGTATAATATAATAATTATTAATTTATATGTTTTCTATTGCATCAAGAAATCTAC
>JAJJMA010165566.1:0-10057 GCA_023529015.1 Papaver nudicaule | reverse complement strand
AAGCATCCATGCTTTGAGTTGTTTTTCAGCAAGTCGTGCTAAGTTGGCCAACAAGTCGTGTTGCTCCCTATACATCAGCTATCCCAAGCAAAGGTCGTTTGCAGATCTTTGATTTCAGTGTCCTCGGTCATTTCTTCAATATCCACTTTCAAATGGCAATCCTTTCACTCATCAAAAATTCTTCCCAAGATCCAAACCCTCTGCAACTCAGATGCAAAACCAGATCCAGAATACTTTCCAAAAAAAGAGGAGTTTTTCTAGCATTTTCTCCCTCCAGTCTAAAATTCAAAACCAACACAGATGTCGAATATCTTCTTACCATATTCTCAGGATTTTCCAACCTACAAAATATAGGGTTTTGTTATATAACCCGGTAAGGTACCCTCATGTTTTCACGAACCCTAATATCTCACCACCTTCATCCCTAAGAACATACTATATTACTCTCTCTATGGCTGACACAAACAACAACAAAGACCAAGCTGTTGAAGATATTTCTGCTAGCATGGCTTCAGCTAGTCTGACTACGTTAAGGCCGGTAAGGAGATCAGTTGTATCAGCTGATATCATTAATCAAGCTGCTGAAGAATGGTCTGCCAATTTGTTAGGAAAATTCTTTGGAGATGAAATCATGGATTATGATGATGTCAAGGAGCAGATTAACCGAATATGGAGGAAACATAAAAAAGTTGATGTTCAAACTAAGGGAGTCAATTTGTTTGTCTTCAAACTCAAATAAGAAAAGTCAGTTCCAATATTCTGAAAAGGGCACGTTGGATTGTTGATGGTAATCTACTAGCCTTACAAAAGTTTGATACAAGTAAAGATGTGGCAGCTCATAAGTTTGAAAACAAATCTGGAGTGTACATTTAAGGGTTTGGGAAACATCCCTATTTCAAATAAGATACTTGATGAAATCTGTAAAGATCTTGGTCGTAGAATTGTTCCGAGAAGAAGAAGCCAAAGAGGTATTGTTTCTACTTCTGTACATGTAGAAATCAACTTAAATAATCCTCTTAAAGGAGGAGGCTGGATTGATACCCTATCTGGTAGAAGAGTCTGGGTCACATATCACTATGAAAAACAACCTTATCGCATCTGTAAGCGTTGTTTTGTATTAGACCACGATACGACCAAGTGCGAAATTATTGAACTTGAGATGAAGTTGGCTAAGATGACGGATGAGGATTACTATGATTGGACTCAGTCAGAAGAAGGGAAGGAAATGTTAGCCACCAAAACTCTGAATCTGGCAGAGGTCAATGAATCACTAGAAGATTATAGGAATACTTCTGGTGACTTGGAGATGACCGAAACTGAGGAGAATACTACCAGGAGAACCAAACGTATGAGAGAAGATAACCCTCCTAAAACCACCCAAAACCTCATGAACCCAAACATCCAATCTCACAATAACCCTATATTTGAGAAGGATGAGCATGTGGCTAATATGAGGACACCGAATGGAGGATCGGGAGTTCATGCTGATCAGAGTGAGATGCTAACTAACAACCTAAGTGGGAATGTGGAACAGACAGTTGGGAATCCTCAAGGGAGAGCTGCTTTTAAGGTAAAACTCTTTTCAGTATACATATATATTTAATTTTAATTGCTCTATTTCAACTGTCATATATTATTTTCTTCTGTTTACTTATTTCATTAAATACTAGCCGTACTACATTTTCGGTTACTTAATCCAGCTGTTGGTCCTAAGATCTTTGTTTGTTTCCCTGATTCAGCATTTTCTCCCACTCCCATTGCTTTCAATTCAAGAAATTCATTTATTGCATATAAGACGATAATAGTACATAGAATTAATTACTTCATTCCAGTCCTAGCAAAATCTCATAGGTATAACTTTCATCATCATTGCAATGATATTGATCATAGCTATACTGAGCTTACTCTCATCATAAAACATAATTGCCGTTAGTTAGGAATCTTAATCAAAACTGGTGCACCATGAAAATCTTAAGCTGGAATTGCCAAGGATTCTTAGGAAAGAAAACTAGAGATCATCTGTCCCTCCTTAATAGTCAGCAAAATCCTGATGTGGTTTTCCTCTCAGAAAACAAAATTAATGACAACAGAATCACTAAGCTTACGGCCTTCTTAGGTCTCCCAAACAACAGTTTTGTGCCTTCTATTGGCAGGGTTGGTGGCATTATTCTCCTATGGAAAGATGGATTTAAATTAGAAATTGTGCATAGTTCAGAAAAGATGATACATGCACTAATTACGAATGACCTAGCTAAAGGTGAATGGTTCCTTTCATGCATATATGGCACACCCTATAGACATGAACAACTAGAACAATGGTCTTATATACATGATTTAAGCCATAATGTCCACATCCCATGGGTCTTATTAGGAGATTTAAATCTCACTTTAGCTGCAGATGAAAGGACTAATGATAACCCAAGTAGCGAAACACCAGTAGAAATCATTCAACTCATTAGAGATTCTTACCTATCTGACTTGGGATTCAATGGAAACCCCTATACATGGACTAGTAATAGTCATGGTACTGGTGTCCACTGACCTAGAGATTCTGATAGAGCTTTTGCTAATAGCGAATGGAACTTGATATTTCCTGACTCCACTGTTACCCATCTAAGTCAGAATGGGAGTGATCATACTCCAATTCTTCTGAGTCTCTACAGCCGAGAAGTCTTAAAAGGTAAAAACTGGAAATGTTTTGAACATTTCTTGCAAAATGATACTTGTTCTATTGAAGTGGAAAATGCTTGGACTACTAACCGTGTTGGGAGTACAACTTTTGTGTTTGTGAATAAGCCCAGTCATACCAGATCAGAACTGGGAAAGTGGTTCAGAAGAGTGTTTGGTGATACCAATAAGAAAATTAGTGAGTTACAAGACCAGATTAATCAACTTCAAAGAACTGATGTTGGAGGTGCAAACATTGATCATGTGCAATACCCCGATTCGGCAGGTAGGGTTCGCCGAATGGAATATACGTAATGAATTCTCCTTTCATAACACCGAGGCCTTTTCAAGCATAATTAACTCAGCAGTTGGAAAAAACTCTGCAGTTAAGCGTGCTCAGGCAGGAGTAGCCCAGGGATGGGTGACCTCCTGGGAAGCTGCTGCCGGATGACCACAGCGGTACCCGTTGAAAACCCCACACTGCCGGATAACCGCAGTGGCTAAGTGGGGACATTATCAGCGTTACAGATGGTATCAGAGCCGACGACGGTTCACTTGTCGAGGGTGGAAGAGTACGCTGGGTGGGTTGTGTCCCAGGTAGCTCGTCTCATGATGGCAAGGAACGTCGGAGATCTGGGGCTTGGAAAATATATTCCGAAGCCGGGGACGGCTCCAATTTAAAGGTGGTGGTATTGTAATACCCCGATTCGGCAGGTAGGGTTCGCCGAATGGAATATACGTAATGAATTCTCCTTTGATAACACCGAGGCCTTTTCATGCATAATTAACTCAGCAGTTGGAAAAAACTCTGCAGTTAAGCGTGCTCGGGCGGGAGTAGTCCAGGGATGGGTGACCTCCCGGTAAGTTGCTGTCGGATGACCGCAGCGGTACCCGTTGAAAACCCCACACTGCCGGATAACCGCAGTGGCTAATTGGGGACAGTATCGGTGGAGGGACGGGGCGTTACATCATGTGATAAGAGCTGAACAAGATTTGGAGAGGTAAAACGACATCAAAACAAGATCGTTAAGACAGAAAGGAAAAGATAAATTTTACAATGAGCTTGACAAAAACACAAAGTACTTCCATATACGAGCAAATAGACGGAAAAGCAGAAATCGCATCGACAGCTTGAAGGCACCTGATGGTAGTTGGTGTACCATCAGATATTCTATTGAGCATCTTCTACTTCAGCATTTTTCAAGTATTATGACTTCTCGGAATCCAAAGGACAGTCATCTCTTCCTTCAGCACATCAAACCCATCATTGGAGATGAAGACAATGAGATGCTAATGGCTATACCCAATGAGTTGGAGATCCACTATGCATTATTCTCTATGGAACCCTGGACTTCTCCAGACCCCGACGGATTCCCGCCGGTTTTCTACCAGTCACAATGGACAACCATTAAAGATGATTTTTGCAGAATGATTCAATCGTTCTTCTCTTCTGGCTATCTATTGAAACAGTTGAACCAAACGCGACTCACTCTGATTCCAAAAACCAAAACACCATACAAGCCAGAGGACTACAGACCGATTGCCCTATGCAACACATCGTATAAGGTAATATCATAAATCATCTCACTTCGTATGAAGAAGCATATTGCAACATTAATCTCACCTATGCAGACTGCTTATGTGCCTGGAAGACTCATCTCTGAGAACGTATCATTTGTTCAGGAAATTGTTCATTCCATGAAGAAAAAGGAAGGTTATGGTGGAAATTTGGCCTTGAAGATGGACATCTCTAAGGCATTTGATCGTCTAGAATGATATTTTCTTATTGCAATACTCAAGAAATTTGGTTTCTCGGAGAAATTTTGTCACTTAATCATGCAGTGTATTTCAACAACGCAAATTCAAGTTATGATAAATGGTACAACTTCAGACTCTTTCTTCCCATCTAGAGGCATTAGACAAGGGGACCCCTTGCCCCTTATCTATTCATACTAGCCATGGAAGCCTTTACAAGGTTTCTGGTGCATTACCAGGACATCAATAAGCTCACGGGTGTAAAAATATCGAGGTCGGCATCCAAGATAAATCATCTGCTCTTTGCAGATGATTGTATCTTGTTTTGTAAAGCAAACCTTGATTTAACAAGAACACTACTTGAGGTCATAGAAGAATTCAGTGAGTGTAGTGGCCAATTGATCAAGTTCTCCAAATCGACAGTTTATTTTAGTGGAAATATGGAAACATCAAGATGTCAGGATCTCTGTGGCATACTGCAAGTCAGGCAATTAAGTTTGTATGATGAGAAGTACCTAGTGTGGAGGGTAAAACCCCTCGGGACACGTGTCAGAGATTTGAGAAGCAAGATCGCACCAGAAGAAATATTGGCGAAGCCTCGGAGCCAAACCAAAGAGGGGTGAGACCAAATACACCAAGAGACGAATCAGAGGAAAGGATTCGGACACTGCCCCAAAGGACCGAAGCCCCAGAACTATCTTCGGAGGACTGCCGAAGGAACCGCCTTACTCGACAAGGACTGACACCACCACGATTGAGTCCCTTGTCTTATTAGCTGTAAACCACCCGAGCTCGGCCTATATAAGGCGAGCTTGGAAAACGTTGTAAGGGTTGGAATTTTTGGGTGTAACCTAAGCGGCAAGAGAGGGATTAGGTCTGTATCTCCTCTAGCTCCTTAGGATCATAATCCATGTAGTTGCAACACTGAAATATAATCTTTATACATTTAGTCTTTTGATTAATCTCTTTACTTATCCTCGGTATTGTTCTTGAGGTCTATGCACCTTGAATCATGTTTAAATAACTGTGTGTGTGGGAGAGATCTGAGGGCTACTGAATATCATGTGCCTATGCAGATTTTCTACTCATACAATTTGGCGCTAGAAACAGGGACTGATTAAAACAACTTAGGGTTTGCCTGTGATTTTTTGGGGTTTTCAAATTCTTCATATATTTTTCTTTCTTCATATATTTTTTCAAAGCTTGTTCTTTAAAAGAAGCTCCAGTACCTTAAACATCTAAAAGATCCTTCAAGGCTTTAGCATGTTTAAGGGTTTTACGAGCAAATCATCAGATTGTAAGGTCATCAACTAAGGGTTTCAAACCTTGGCATGACGAAACCGATTTCAAAAATGGTAGTTGATGTTCATCATATATGCATTAAAATTGAGGTTAGCTATAAGAAAACGATCATGAAAAAAAAAACTGTAAACCTACTTTTAGGGTTTTCAAAGTGCTTGCCATATTTGGAAATAAACTTTTATGAAGAACCATTGGGAAAGATGATTTTTGGTTAAGACAAAATATATAGTTAGGGATATATCTAAAATGAACGAATACGACCTGCGCTAAAAACCTGCACGACAAAAACCGTTGCAAAGAACAGACCTACATGGCCGACATAGTACACTGCAGTAGCCGCCTTGGACCTCACGGGTTTTTGTCTTCTGGCAGGTCATAACCAGAATGGCATCGAAATCTGACCAGGCTCCGAAGCAGCGAGTGGAATCCTCGGGGCAAGTTTTCAAAATAAAACAACAAAACAAAGTATCAGTACAGACCGCCCATTGCAATTCAATGATTCATACAAGGGAAAATATCAGCTCACGAAGCAGCAGCATTGCGGGAAGAATACACAAAAGAGTCAAAGATGGAAGGGAGATAATGATTGTCGCAGAAGCAAGAAAATTCGAGCCATGGCAGCTAAAACCAATAACTTATTCAGCAGCGGACCTTCCCGAAGAGGGCCCAAGTAACAACCCTTTGGTGATCACAGTAAACGTAAATAAGAAAACAGTTCCAAGAATATTGATAGATCCAGGAAGTTCAGTAGATGTATTATTCGGAATGGCTTACAGGGAATATTTCCAAAATGTTTCCTTGGTGCCCACGGATTATACGATCTACAGATTTAATGGAAGAGCATCAAAGCCAAAAGGAGACGTCTCACTACCGGTATGCGTAGCATTGATGGAGCTGAAAACAACATTCTGTGTCCTAGACATAGAATCACCATACAACGCCATCTTGGGACGGCCATGGCTGCATGGGATCTTGGGAGTACCCTCTACACTGCATCAGAAACTCATATTTCCAACTCCCGAAGGCATAGGAGAAATCAAAGGCGAGAGCTCGGAGTCAAAAGCATGCCACGAAAAAGACATCGATCAAAGAAAAAATGCAAGGCGCAATCGAAGAGAAAGGTACAGGCAGCAAATGGGCAAAAAAGGAGTAATCACGAAAGAGGCACCGAAGGACCCCAGCGCCATGAATGAAGACACTCCGAACTTTACTCCAACAGAACCCACCGAGGATGTAAACATCGGAACCAACGAAGATCCAAAAATGGTAAAAATCGGAACACTGATGAAGAAAGAGCAGCAAGATGAACTAGAGGGTTTGCTGAGGGAATACGCTGACGTCTTCGCCTGGAAAATGAGCGAAATGCTAGGAATAGACCCCATCTTGGCATGTCATCACCTAGATATAAACCCGTCAGTAAGGCCATTCAAGCAGAGACCCCGAAAGTTAGCATATATATACCAAACAGCGGTTGAAGCCGAATTAAACAAGATGATCGAAACATGAATTATCAAAAAACTACAATACGCAGATTGGATTTCGAACATGGTTATCGTACCAAAGAAAAACAAAGGAGTGCGCATATGCATCGACTTTAGCAATTTAAACAAGGCGTGCCCGAAGGATCCACATCCTTTACCCAGCATAGACCAGGTAGACGCAACAGCAGGCCATGAGCTATTAAGCTTCATGGATGGCTACTCTGGTTACAACCAGATTCCCTTGGCAGAAGAAGATCAGAAGCATACGGCGTTCTTAACATCAAATGGACTATACTGCTATACAAGAATGCCATTCAGGTTAAAAAATGTCGGCGCCACGTACCAAAGGGCTATGGAGAATATCTTTCGCCCTTGGTTGAAAAAGACCGTCGAAGCATATGTAGACGACATGCTAGTTAAAAGCAAGCAAGAAGGCACTCATGTGGGGGATCTAAGAGAAATACTGGAAAAAATGCGACAAATAAACATGAAGATCAACCCACCGAAATGCATCTTCGGGGTGACCTCCAGAAAATTTCTGGGGTATATAGTTACAAAAACAGGTATCGAAGCGGACCCGCTAAAGGTACAATCAATCCGAGAATGCCATCGCCAACAACGATAAAAGACGTACAAGCTTTGAATGGAAGATTGGCACCTCTTAGCAGATTCATTGCGCGATCTTCGGATAGATGTAAAGACTTTTTTAGCATCCTGAAAAAGGGAGAACAATTCCTATGGACACACGAAAGGGAGGCTGCATTTCAAGGGATCAAAAATTACTTAGCAAGCTTGCCATCCCCGCAGCGCCCAGAGAAAGACGAAAATTTGAAACTCTACATAGCCGCGAATAAAGACGCCGTCAGCGCAGTACTAGTAACAACTAAAGAGAAGAGAAAGCCAGTATACTACATTAGTAGGACCCTTTTTCCAGCCGAGAAAAATTACACAGTTGGAACAACTGATTCTCGCGCTAGTAGTAGCAACACAAAAGCTTCGGACATACTTCCAGGCTCACAAAATAATTGTGCTAACGAAAACACCAATCGAATCAGTTCTGAAAAACCTCCAGGCAGCAGGCAGAATTGCAAGATGGAACGCTCAAATTGGACAATATGATGTAGACTACGAAATCAGAACGGCATTAAAATCACAGATCATCGCAGACTTCCTATCCGAGTTCCCAATTGAAGAAGACTACGAAGAAGAGCCAATCCTGGGAATCAAAGACGATGAAGGGCCTGACGACCTGCTAGAACAATGCCATCCTCGGAGGTGGGAAGTCTTCATTGACGGTTCGGTCAATAGCGATGGCCGAGGAGTGGGCATAGTCTTCACTTCACCCGAAGGGGAACAAACGGTGTACGCCTATCGGTTAGAGTTCGAAGCAACTAATAATGAGATCGAGTATGAAGCGATGATCCATACCTTAAAACATATGATCAGCATGGAAATTCAGGAAGCACGAATAACGACGGACTCGCAACTAGTAGTCCGACAATTGGACGGAAGTTACCAATCCAATGACTCGCTATCCAAATACAAGAAATTAGCAAGAAGGATCATGACAAAAATTTCGCATCTCAAAATCTGACACATTTGTAGAAAAGATAATAGGCATGCAGACGCTTTGGCATTCATTGCCTCAAAAGTAACAGATCAAAATATAATCTCCATCGAAATCAGAAGAATAGAGAAATCATCTATAGCAGCCGAAAAAGGGGAACTGGTGATGGCCATTCAAGAAGAGTACGACGACTGGAGAGTACCCATAAAGAAATACTTGGAGAACAAGGAATTGCCAAGCAACCCGCTAGAAGCACACAAGGTGACCAGTAGATCTGCTAACTACCGACTCATAGATGGGGTCTTACATCGACAATCATTCTTGGGACCACTATTAAGGTGCGTACACCGAGTAGATGGCATAGCACTAATGAAAGAGCTACACAACGGAGAAGCAGGAACCCACAGTGGTGCACGAGCACTCGCACAGCGAACCAAGGCTCAGGGATACTATTGGCCATACATGCATGCTAACGCCAAAAGTATCTCTCAAAAATGCGACCCCTGCCAAAGATTTGCTAAACGAATCCATGCACCAGCAACAAACCTAAATTCAGTGTTGAGCCCATGGCCTTTTGCCAAATGGGGGGTAGACATCATCGGCCCATTCATTCCAGGAACAGGACAAAGAAGGTACATCATAGTTGCAACCGACTACTTCCTATAATGGATCGAAGCAAAAGCTCTAAGGAGTCACACATGGCGAGAAGTGTTTACCATCTTCTGGGAGAACATATTCTGTCGATTCGGAGTACCAGCGGAAATAGTCTCGGACAACGCCCAAGAATTCCTCAGCGCCGAGGTTAAAGAGCTGTTAATTCAATACAACATAAGGCTAGGAACCTCGACGCCGATATATCCTCAAAGTAATGGCCAAGCAGAGGCGACAAACAAAACAATAGGGGATAACTTGAAAAAACGAGTACTGCCCCACAAAAAACAATGATGCGAACACCTACACAACGTACTATGGGCATTCCGAACCTCGCAAAGACGAGCAACGGGAATGACTCCTTTTCACTTAATATTCGGGACTGAGGCAGTGTTGCCTACATAAATAATGATACCAACAGACAAATAGAAAGCGTGGGAACAAAACCTTTCGGCAGACTTAATATATGCAAAATTGGACGATCTTGAAGAAGCACGAGAGGAAGCTCGGCAACACATCATCAACTACCAGAAAGGGGCAGCCCGAGGATACAATAAAAAAGTAATCGAAAGAGAGTTTCAGCCTGGCGAACTTGTACTGCGAGAAATACCGCCATACCAAAAAGAAAACGCAG
>JAJJMA010165558.1:0-27380 GCA_023529015.1 Papaver nudicaule | reverse complement strand
CGAAGTGACCAAAAGATGAACCGTTAATAAGAACCGAAAAGGATGAAGTTGAATAACAGAATCTCAACCATTTGCACCATTTGGCACTAAAACCCATCCGACTTAGTACAAACTCAAGATACTTCCAATTGATCCTGTCAAATGCCTTTTCAAGATCAATTTTACAAACAATACCCGCATTGCCCGATCTAAGTCTTGAGTCCACCAGTTCATTAGCAATTAGTGTGCCATCTATTATCTGCCTACCCTCAATATACGCACACTACCCTCAAATGCCTTGTAGCTAGCACTTTTGATATGATCTTATAGACACTGGTTAACAAACATATAGGCCTGCAATCTTTGACAGTTTCAATATGATCTTTTTTAGGGACCAAAGTGATAAACGTTGAGTTGTGTCTGACATCTATGAAACCTGTGGAACAAAATTCAGCAACTGTATTCAGAATATCATGTTTGATGAAAGGTGTAGACTATGGATTACTATAGACCTTGACCCCCTTTGATGACTACTATAGACCTTGACCCCTATTATTTTTATAGAAATGCCATCAGAGTCTAGACTATGGATTCAAAGGTGTAGACTATAGGGTTGATGGTGCAGACCTTGGTATTGAGGTGTAGACCATTCTGATCCTACATACTGCTTAATATGCACGGTCTAGACTCTAATATTGGCGGTCTAGACCATTCTAAATCTACATGGCGCCTATGTGGCGACCCTTAATTTAGGGTCTACACCTTGGGAAGTAAAGGTCTAAACTTTTGAAATTCCAAAAATAGCATTTTTTATAAAGTCTAGACTATGATAAACACAAGGTCTACACTTTGGCAATTCCAAAAATAAACTTTTCGTAAGGTCTAGACTTCAGATACAAAGGTGTAGACCTTAATCATCGTGGTCAATCTTGGTTGACCACAAAAATTTGTACTTAGGGTGTAGACTTTGAGGGCTAAAATCGGTAGACATGGGTATTTCTTTGTATTAATTTTTAGAAGGTATATTTTTGAAAGACACACCCAAATTTTGGGTATGCAATTCGGCATAGTATAGTGGAAGAAAGATAAGAGGTAGTAGTAGTAGATTGAAATGGTAAGAAAAAAGCTCCATGTTTCGAAATGATGATCAGACAGAGAAAATTAGATTTTGTTACTAGCTTTCACTTCTGGGAACGTCTCTCTTAAAGGTGATGGATTCGGGGGAATTATGGATCCTTTCTAGTACAGAAACATACTTAAAAAGGTTGTGACACAAACATGTGTTTTAGAAGAATTGTAAGTCACGGACCAACAGCTGGGCAAGTTAGTACATATGATATTCTTAGAGTATTGTATAAATTTTCATTAACCCTTTCTTTGTTTCCTGTCCAGTATAATATGCCTGCAACCTCAAAAGCGATGATAATTTCAAAAAAAAAATATTTAGCCACCCTAAATTTTCACAAATTATTAAATACTCACCCGAAACTTGAAATAACTTCATTTTGACCCTTCGAAAAATCTAACTTTCCACCCAAAATTAGTATTTCAGCCCAAAATCCTACAGCTTTATGTCAAATTTTCATATAATAACAAAAAGGCAAAAAAATTTCTGGCGGCCTACGGTCTCAATTTTTTTTGCATTGATGTCATTGCTTTATAATTTATTTTTAGCCCCCCTAAACATAAAATCCTGGTTCCGTCGATTTAAGAAGAGTAGACATGACTAGCACATAGTTTTCACGTTTCCTTTTCCTTTTCCTTAAATCAAGGACGGTGTTTTATGTAATAAATTTCAATTAGCTTCTTAAACTTCAAGAATCAAATGGTCTGTAGTGGCTTGGTTGTCTGAGATCTAAAATGAAGATATCATTTGGAAGTTTATACTCACAAGTTATAATGAGGGAGGTTGTTTCTATAAATTGGTCGCTTAAATTGATTAATATATCAAAGGGAGTTCTAGATTCCAAATTGTGGATTGTTGGGGATGATAGTAACTTGAAGACAGATACCGCAATGGAGTTATTTATCTCAAAGACCTAGGTGATATGAACTACTCAAACGAGATTGTTGAGACCAATAATGGTGAGATGACGGTAAGTTGAACTCATATGCGATAATGGATTTACTTATCTTAGCGTAATATGAACTACCCAAACGGGATTATTCAAAGCCGGTTATGTCCTTTTAATGAAAGAAGAGTAGACATGACTGGCACATAGTTTTCACGTTTCCTTTTCCTTGGATTGTTTTCTTTGCTTGATGCAGGTCCACTGGTTCAATCAGTCATGATCTTTTCTTTTCAACAAAAAAGAAAAACTGTACGTCTGGTCGTGGGTGGTTGGAATGGGATGCGTCCACAGTTGTTATTCTTTATCTTTTGTTGTGTTGCAATAATATCAATGGCCGGTGACCAACCTTGTCCCCAATAATGCATAATCTTCGAAATTTGATGACGAATTGCATCTGAAAAGTCGTATTGGAAATTTGATGATTAATCACATTCGAATTGTCGGACGACTGAGGTGGCCACACTAACCGGTAATGACCTGTCTTTTGGTGTGTTGCAATAATATATCACTGGCCGGTATAGAAAACATTGTCCAGACACTACCACCCTGTATGCTTTTCAAAGTTCTGTTGATCTTATTACATGCTTTTTGTTATTTCAAAACCTTGACGATTTTTTTGGTTTTTTTCTTGATCTTCCTTTATCTAACTAATCGGAGAAAATGGTATTGTATTTCAGCGGTGGTGGAAGCTCAACCTCACTGAATACAAGGAAGAACTTCGGCGAGAAGATAAAAGCACTTCCAAGAGCTTCCTCAAGTTTGATAATGCTCTTCACTTAATCTTATCAAGTAATTTACTAGTTTGTTTGACAATACTCTTGTTGCTCTTTGTTATTAAGAAGTAGTTGACTTGAATGTTTTGGCATCGAAAACCCTTTCTATATGCTGTGTTGTCTCTAAAACTTCAATATGATATATATCAATCTTGCTAGTGTAACGGACTTCTGCTTAAATAGCACTGCACTGGAATGCGAACTTTGTTGAAGTAGGTCTAACCTGAGAAGAAAATCAAAGTGAGAAGATGGCTAAATCAAGGCTGAAGCTAGCTAACACAACACCTTCAGTTTACTTCACTAAACAAAAAATAAATATAAAAAATGGGAGATGTTGCCACCTATTCGTGGCGTTTCATATCAACGCATCATCAAGTGTTCTACCGCATTTGGAATTAAATTGCTGGGTGATGATAATTTTTTTTTTGATTCATGTTTGTACTGATCTGCTCATTTTTAGTAGCTCAAGGTAATGAAATCATCCGGTTAAATCAAAGTACATGATTCCACTTGATTCCCAAAAATCCACTCACAGGTCAGGAATGTCATATAAGTATTCCGTACTAGCAATTTGAGAGTCATTATTATCCGCAAGGATAAGCACTCGGTAGAATTGGGATATATAGAACTAGCCAGGCCTCATCACGAATAAGTACAAAATGTCTAGTAAGTACGAATAAGCACTCGGTAGAATTGCTGTTACATTCCACACTTTGGTCTCCGACTGTATCAGTAGTAGGGGTGAGCAAAAGATCCAAAGACCGCCGGCCCAATCCGGCCCAACGGTTTTTTGCGGGTTGGGTGTCCAATCCGCCAAAAGATGGGCCGGACGTGGATGATGTTTCTAGAAACCACTGAATATAGGGTCGGTTGCGGTTGGAGTGGTCAAAAGTCCATGGACATCCGCACCCACTAGAGTTAAGGTTATTTAGGGAAATTTAATAAAAACTCGGGGATTATTAGATATACTATGTCAACGATTAATTTATTTATTTGTCATCATTCTCTGGATTGCACACGCGTTGGAAGTGCTCAAGGATGAAGAAGAAGTAATCACTTTGAATTGACTTGTTTTTTTTTTTTTTTTTTGGTGTGGTATATACGACACATAGTACTAACAGTAGGCTTTAGACTTCTAAAACTTTTGCACATTTAGATTGGGTAGTTGTAAAACATGTTTTTTGGAGCTGTTGTTTATGTTTCATTGTCACTTTTTTGTATATGAAGTTGTGATGTTTTACAAGAATTTGGGATGCCTTATTATATATGTATGTAGGTTGTTTCGGCAGTTTACATGTTTTGCACAATGCTATTTTCTTATAATAAATTTTAACTTTGTAAGAATCAATGGATCATCCGCACCCAATCCGCGCATCCGCTCATCCGTTGGATGCAAATCCGCCGGATGATGGATTGGGTGCGGATGTGGAATCCAAAATCTGCCAAATATTGGGTGTGGGCCGAATGCGGCAAAAATCGGCCCAATCCGGTCCATGCTCACCTCTAATCAGTAGTAACATCCCACTCTGTCGTGGTCTTTGACAAAGCTCTGCATCTCCATGCTGAGGCCTACCACACGGATCGCACAGGCCCATTGACATCCCAAGATAAAAAGCCCAGAATCAATTCAGTGTAAACGGAGTGTAAGAAGAAGGTTATTTATATGAAGAGTTGCATCTCTCGAGTCTCGACTCTCATCCAGAAATGTTGTTTCGCTTAGGGTTTCAGAAATGAAATTCCCCGGAGGAATGGAAATCAAAGTTTGAGTGGAAGAGTTCTCATTATCTGTAATCCAAGGAGCAATTAAAGCTTATTTCAGGTAATCGTCTCCATTTTCTAGGGTTTTCAAATAGGAATTTAGGGTTTTCAAACAAGAATATAGGGTTTTCAAGCAAGAATAGAGGGTTTTCAAAACAAGAATTTAGGGTTTTCAAGCAAGAAATTCGTGTTTTCAAGCAAGAAATTGACGAAATTTAGCAGTGAAATCGACATGGAAGAAACCAGAAATTTGCAATTTTCAAAAAATGTAGACAGAATTAGTAATTTACCAGAGTCTCTAATTCATCACATCCTTTCATTCCTAGACATGAAATATGTAGTTCGAACCAGTTTTTTTTCCAGAAAATGGAGGTACATCTAGACCTCTGTCGACACTCTACTCTTTGATTCGGGTGTACTTTACCCGGGAGATGAAATTGAAAGTGTAGGTGAAGATGAAGATGAACATGTATCTCGTAATTCTTTCACGATATTTGTCGATAGAGTGCTCATGCTCAGAGGCAGCGCGGACATCAAGAAGTTTGATCTTGATCGTTATTGCGATACTGGAAGTTTACAAGGGGATCTAGTTAGTAGATGGATTCTTTCTGGAATGAATTCGTTCGGCTTGTCCCAATACTTCCTTCAAAATCTGTTAGTCACGGTCTAATTTTTGTGCAACGTTTATAAGCGTTGCGAAAACCGTAACCAAAAAATCTCCAAGGAAACTGTCAAAACCTTGACGGTTTTTTTGGTTTTTTTCCTGATCTTCCTTTATCTAATTATGAAATCTCTGGAAAAAAAAGTATGAAAAATCGTCAAGGTCGATTATATAACCATGACGATTTTTCTACAGTCAAGAACAATCGTCATGATTTTAAGACAAAACCTTGACGACTTTGGGTTAATTTGTAGTCTATTTTTCATCGATTTAATGAAATTTTTGGGTTTTTTTAAAATCTTAGATAGATTGGATATCTAGTAGTGATTAAATTGTTAGTAGGGATGAAGAACTATGGATTATGAATATTTGTTTTGAATGTGAATGATGATAGTGATTATTGATGACCGAAACATGATGAAGATCATCATGATTTTGATAATGGAGATAGAGTCTTGATGAAGATGATGGTGATGAATTAATCATATCATTAATTTTTACTAATCAAATGGAGTTAACACCTAATCATATATTATTAATCTCTACTAATCAAGGGTTATTTTGTATTTAAAAAAATATATTTCATATAGGATGACCTTTTTACTTCATTATAACCCTATTTTCGTCTTTAGTATTACAATAGTACTACCACCTCCTCCTACTAGGCGTGTCTTCCAATGATGTGGTAATAAATAACAACAATTCCCTATGGACCGAAAAAAAAAAACTAATCCAAAACAAACAAAGACAAATACACAATAGACCCCTTGCTAATTCAATTGTTGGTGGGGTCCGCACACCCAGTTAATGGTTTGCGTAGAACTATTGAATAAATAAGTGGATCTTTGGATATACTATAAAATAACTACAACCATATATTATCTTTGGCTCAAAGAAGAAAAAAAATGTTTGGTCTAAATATGAAAACATTCTCCTACAATCCCCACTTATCATTATGTTTGGTCTAATTAAGTGCCTATAATTAGTTATGGTAAAAATAAGTGGAGTTCTTTGATTTGACATTTTGATGCCCTAAAATTATCGTTATAAATCTTAATTAAGTGCCTTATATTTAACTTGAACAAAAGAATATCTCAACAGTACAAAACCACTTGTAGCCTGATATTTGATAAAACTAGCAAGATGAATTACAGACACTTTCTTTCAATTCTGTGGACAGCCGGTTGATCTGTCACATAAGGATAAGGCATTATAATTGCAATCAAAAGTGCATGGTTAATGGTTGCACATAAATGGAAACAGCTCGTGTTCATGCATGTTTACAAAACAATGTTGTTGTTTCTTAACGAGATTTACCATCACAAAACAAAACAAACAAACAAACAAACAAACAAAAAAAAAAAAACGAGATTTACCATCATATGAACTTGGTGGGTACAAGCTCAAGTGGATATTTCTTATGAGCACTAAGCCCTGAAGATTCCTCCATGTTTATGTCTTCCTTTTCCATACCTTTTGGCAGCTCCCAGTTAAAGGAGTACAGTAGATTGGCCAGAATAAGCTCCATCATTTTGATTGCCATATTTATTCCAGGGCAAATCCTTCGGCCTCCGCCGAAAGGTAGGAAACAAAAATATTGTCCTCCACTGTAATCAATGGAGCTATTTTCAAACCTCTCCGGGATGAACTCCTCTGGCTTCTCCCAATACTCTGGATTCCTCATGATAGCCCATGTATTTATTAGGATCCTTGTTTTTGGGTTGACATTATATCCTTCGATGACCTGATGCTTTGTATTTTCTCTTGGGAGCAACAGCGCAGCTGGTGAGTGTAGTCGTAGAGTCTCTTTAAACACCATTTTTAGGTATGAGAATTGATGAAGGTCTGATTCTTCTACCTTCCCTTTCGATCCCACATAGCTTCTAATCTCTTTCTGTACCTTTTTCATTGCTTCTGGATTCTTCATTAGTTCTGTCATTGCCCAACTCATAGTTACAGCAGTCGAGTCTACTCCACCAACAAATATATCCTGAATATATGGCGATTTCATGTTAAAATGCTTGCATAATACAAGTAATTCAAAACTGCTTCTCTGCCGCAGCTATGGTGCAACAAAAAAAGAGGTAAGAAAGTGTGTTGGCCGGTTTTTGGGTGCAAAGTGAGTAGCATGTTACTTACGGTCATAAATTACCTATTGAATTTAGATTGAATTAGATGAAACTACGTACCGCAAGAACTGCTTTGATATGGTCATTGTTGATAAGAATAGTGCTAGTTCCGTCCTCCTGGATTTTGAGCAAAACATCTATGAGATCTTCATGCTCGGGTTTCTGCCTCTCTGGGTTGAGATGCATGTCTATAATTTTCTGAAAGAATTCATCAAAAGCATGAAAGCATTTCTCAATTCTCCCATGGACTCCAGTGATCCTATCAAAAATCCAACCTACACTAGGAAAATAGTCAGACGCTGAAAAGCCATCTGTCACCGCCAAAACTTCGTTAAGGATTTCGTGAAGTCTACCATCACTAAAATGATCTCTGCTTGACTTTCCAAAAGCAACTCTTGATAGAATCTTGTCTGTTATACTTATTAACATTTTATAAACATCAATGGGATCACTGGAATTAGATGAAGCAGAAGAGATAGAATCCATTGTAGCTGAAACTTCTTCCTCTCTGATTACCGCGAAAGATTGGACTCTTTTCGCACTAAAAAGTTCAAGAACACATATTTTTCGCATCTCTCTCCAGTACTCACTGTAAGGACCCCAAGCAATATCTAGTAAGTTGTAAGTTAGACGTTTCGGACCGGCCAAAGAAGGTCTACTACAAAAATCAAGATCATGTGTTTTTAAGACTTGTTCCGAGGCCTCAGCTGATGTGATTATGATTGTGGGTATACTGCCTAGTTGCAGAAGCATGATGGGGCCGTATTTTTGGGAGAGTTTATGTAGAATGCGATGCACTGGTTTTCCCAGGTGATGTAAGTTGCCAATGATGGGAAGCTTAGGAGGACCAGGAGGAATGTCATGTTTGCTTTGATGATTGAATTTGATGAGGAAGTATAGAGGAAGGAAGATAAGAGGTAGTAGTAGAACGACATTGTTTGCAGAAAGCTCCATGTTTCGAAATGAGAAATTAAGGTAGAGGAAATTAGATTTTTTTACTTAGTTTCCTTTTAAAGGTTGTGCATTTGAGACTTATGGATCTAATCTAGATTCTCTAGTACAACAATGCTTCAAAAGGATGTGAAAAAACACGATAAACGCTCAGTTATATATAGTGAAGGACCAACAGTTGGGCAAACGCTCAGTTTATATATAGTGACAGACCAGCCTTTGGTAGAAATTTGAAGAAAATCTCCTACTAAAGAACAACATATGACTAAGCTTATGGATGAATTTAGCTCTTTGGTTAAGCCTCCTACTATACTAGTAATAGAGAAATGGAGATGAAGAAAATCTTTGGAGACATTATTATAGATAGATTGAAGGACACAAAAGTTGATAAGGATTTAGGTCCATGTGACCAGAAATTGGCCATCGTGGAAAAGAGACTAATATTCTCAGCGGCAAACTGCAATGAAAAAAGAGTAGATATCAATTGTTTTCTTTTCTTGCTGCAGGTCCCGTGGTTGTGGTCCTTTTTCCGTACTTTCTCCCTTTTTCGATAAATTTTGATCTTTCCTTTTCATAAAAGAGAAAACTGTACGTCTGGTGGTGGGTGGTGGGGGTGGGAATGGGATGCGTCCAGAGTTGTTCTTCTCATCTTTTGTAGTGTTGCAATAATATCAGTGGACGGTGTCCAACCTTGTCTTCCAATAATGCTGAGGCACATGCATCATCTAGGCATTTTTAAGGAATTTGCACATTAAAAATGTGTCTAGGGGGCAAAGAAAACTTACTCGGATGGAGCATTAAATGCTCAAGCGGGAAATTGCATGGCTGTCAATGAGGTACTGATTTTGGGAGAAGAGAAAGGGGTTGGTGCACCATTCAAGCAGAAGCTGATGTAAAGGTGGTCATTCAAGATATCACGGATGATTCTCCCACATCACACTGGGATAGCAGGAATATCATCAAGGAAATTAAGCATTTGGGGTTAGGCCGGCTATATATGGACCTTGCAAACACCTGTTTTGACGTTGCAAAGTTGCAAATTTTCAACTTTGCAATGCCGTATGGAAATAGTGTCGTCGATGGAAATTCATCGACAGATACAAATTCTGTCGACCTCGATGGAATTTCCATCGTCGGTAGTATTTCCATCGTTTTAGATGTACGGCTCAGATTTGATAAAGCCTATATATACCCTCATTTGTAAGCTTTTCAACACACACCTTTGCAACATTTGTAGTAGTTTTCTCAGATCTACCACAATTGCGCACTCCGCTATCTATTTGTTTGCGTTGGACACGCCCTCCACTGTTCACACCTTCTATATGGCACGCGGCAAAGCAAAAAACAAGGGGAAACAAGCTGCCACTCAATCTACTCAATATGATCCTGAAGTGTACGATGAGGATAGTCAAGAAATGGGAGAAGGAAAGACTGGCCGGGGAAGCCGCGGGCAATCTTTTACCGTATCGGAGGACATGATCATATGTTCTAATTATGTCCGCTTTACTGAAAATCCGATTGCCGGTGTTCATCAAGATAAGGCAACACTCTGGGGGAGCATCTATGACCAGTTCGAGCAGGAGACAATGAATGTCACTTGTCGGACGGAAGTTTCCTTGTGCAACCACTTCGTGACCATAAACGCACAGGTGCAACTCTTTGTTGCCGCCATTGTGCAGGCTGAACGTCGAAGACAAAGTGGGGAGGGGGACACGGACGTCGAACGGAGGTGTCGCGAGGCCTCGAAGAGAGAGCACGGGAAACCATTTGCCTACGAGGAGTGTTACCATATCTTGAAAGTGCTGCCAAAGTATGACCCAAATATGCTTCTCAAGCTGAAGTCGGTTCCTAAAGCTTCACCGTACAATCAAGGTTCGCCAAACTCCCAGGGGTCTCCATCCTCTCCCTCGTCCCAATTTCCCTCACAGATGGGGTCACAAGGTGCAGGATGCAGTGGAGGCAGTGGTGGCAGTGGAGGCAGTGGAGGAGGTATGACAACAGAAAAGGCTTCTGCAAATGCACTGAAGTTCCAGATGTTGTGTGGTAGGAACTAGGCCAAGATGCTACGACAAGCAAAGGCTGATGCTGCTGTTGAGGGGAAAGGCTTCAACATGGATACCTATACTGCCCACCTCAAGGAAACTTCCAAGGAACGATCGGCTGAACGCAGGGTTCTAAACGGTGAACTAAAAAAAGTCACCTCTCTCAGGAGAAGTATGTGCATAACCATGATAAGCATAAAATCATGAATGCCAATACCTCTAACATGAATGATGAACAACTGTACATCTGGAAGATGGACTTCGAGCGGATCAAACGGCAGATGGAGGCGGAACGGCTTGCCGCTCTTGAGTCTGACGTTCAAGGAGCAGCTCCTATCCCATCCGTCAATGCCGATAATACATCTGACGTTGAAGCGGAGGAGGTCAGTCCTTGGGCAGACGAGTAGCATCTCCATCATCATTATCATTCACGGGGAGTGGGGGGTCGCATCGGTAAGGGTATCAGCATCATCATCATCAGTGACAGCAAGTGTGTATCATCATCAGTAGTATCAGCATCATCATCAATCATCAAGTATCATCATCATCAATGGCAGCAATGTGTATCATCATCATCAATAGTATCAGCAGTTTGCCGATTTTCAACAACAATGGCAATTGCGTTACCATCATCGGATGGTCTTTTGCAAGGGCTTGGCACACCCTTTTTACTAATTATATCGGGACTTTTTTTTTGATTTTATGTTGCAAAAGGGCTTGGCAAACCCTTTTTACTAATTATGTCGGAACGGCACGGCTCTATATTGGGTCTATATTTTGTAGAGGGCATTGCACACCCTCTTTAATGTAATTATTGTCTTTAATTTTAATGAAAATCTCAAGATATATAAAAGTTAATCTTCATTAATACTACCGAAACAAAAATTACAGGAAAATAAAAAACAATTACAGAAAAAAAAACCCACTTAATTATCATGTTCACCCTCTAAACTAAGAAAAACAATTATTAATCCTCCTCCTCATCATCATCATCTTCATCTTCATCCAATCCATCTTCAATGGCACCAGCTGTTTCCCAACGAGGGGCACGAACTTCTTCATCTTCATCTTCTTCATCTCCACCATGTCCTGCAGCTCTTCGTCCTTCTTCTGCCCAAAGATGTGCACAAAGATCACTCCTTAATATTTCATACAAATTTGGGTTACAAATGTGATTCGTCAGCCGCGCATAGTCCCTTGCACCTATTCCCCGTTGTGGCACAAGATCCTCCCTCAAGTCCTCGTCTGGATAGTTGGTCCAGGTAGCATTACGACGAGTTTCTTGGATTACCATGTTATGCAGAATTATGCAAGTGAGCATAGTCTTATGCATTTCACGGGGACTCAAACCACGGAAAGGACCACAAACGATAGCAAATTTCTTCTTCAGAATTCCAAAGGCCCGCTCAACATCCTTCCTGAAGGCCATCTGCATTCTGTTGAAATGCCTCATTGCCTTACCCGTATTTCCTGTAGGCACTCCCCTAAACGCTTGAACCAGTGTTGACCACTTAGGATATATTCCATCCGCAAGATAATACCCATTACTGTACTGATGTCCATTGATATTGAAATTAACAGGGGGGGCTCGGCCTTTCTTAAGGTCTTCGAAAAGAGGCGATTTGTGCAACACATTAATGTCATTTTGCGAACCAGAAAGACCAAAAAAAGCATGCCATATCCAACAATCTTCAGTAGCCGCAGCTTCTAAAATGACAGTTGGCTTAGGATAATGACCCTTGTATTGTCCAGCCCACATTGTTGGACAACCTTGCCACACCCAATGCATGCAGTCGAGACTACCGAGCATTCCAGGGAAACCCCTCGCCGTATTCACTTTCAATATCTCTTTAATATCTGTCTGGTTGGGACTGCGCAAAAACTCTGAACCGAAATGATCAATGATAATTCGCAAAACAACGAGAGATAGTTGAAGGCATTTATTTTTGCCCATTCGGATGTACTCATCAATGGAATCTGTCGGACAACCGTAACCAAGAATCCTCAAGGCCGCCGTTACCTTTTGCTCCGGGCTGTGACCTCTAACCCCACAACAATTAAACTGATAATCAAATCGAGGTTCAACTCTTACAAGCTCCGAAATAATAAATTCCGTCAAGTGTCGGGGCATGCGGAAGCGACGCTGAAAATCTTGGTCGGAATACACACAGTCTTCATTGAAATAATCATGCATCAGTTTATCATGGTAGAATTCCCGATCACGGTAAGTGTATCGCCTACACTGCACCGCTTTTTTCTCAGGTTCTGAAGATATTGTGCCAGTATAGACATCCAACATAGTGTCGAACTGCGCTCTTTCTTCATCAGAGTCGGAATCAATTTCCTGCAGCATTTGAAGAATTCTTTTTTGATAAGAATCAAAATCAATCATTCTTCTTTGCATCTCTTCATCAGAAGAATCCGAAGAATCAAGTTCATACTCCATTGAGCTAGAAAAAAAATTAGATTCTGAAGTTGTTGATTGCAGAGAGTAAAATTGTGTTTGATGTGACAAATTTGACGAAGAATGTGAAGAAGAAAACGTTTTGGGGTGCATTAAATAGGCTCTTCGAATTAGACCGTTGGATTGGAGCGAGATCTGATCGATGGAAAAAGCATCGACAGATGGAAATATCATCGACATCGATACAAATTCCATCGATGTCGATGGAATTTCCACCGTCGATGCTTTTTCCATCTGTCGATGCTTTTTCCATCGATACCCACTGTCCCTTTTTAAGTTTGCTAGGCCACGTTGGATTGCAAAAGGGTTGGTTTGAAGGGTTCCATAGGAACCGGCCTTAGGATTTGATTATTGCAATTTTAGTTTTGTTAGCAGAGCTGACCATCAAGTCGCACCCTATATCCAAGTTCATTAGACATACCAAGATACATCTTAAAACCTATGAGCTATTTCCCCATTTTGTAACTGAACTCCTGGCAAAGGATACCTCCCCCGCTATTTATTCTTAATACAATTCATCGGTTTTTATCAAAAAAATTAAAAAAATGTGAAGCTGACAACATCCACCTTCTTAATGTTTTCGTGTGAATGCCCTGTACTTTACAGTTATTAAAAGCCCACAAGATTATAATTAGATGGCAGCCACTCACATGATGGCTGCCCGGTCCACTCATCATGTAGTGGCTGCCCGGTCGACTAAGAGAAACTTCTGTATATACGTACATTCGCGAGGTCAAGATTGTTGAATTGGAAAACCCTAGCTGTTCAACAAAAATAAAAGAAGAATCACTTGGGAGGAGATCGAAAACACCAGTTGTAGCCGTAGTGATGGATAAGTTGAATCCAGATATGGTGTCAGAAATACGGTCTCGTCTATCTACCAAATCCATCTTGCAGTGCAGAAAAGTATGCAGGGCCTGGCGGAAACCCAAGACATGTTTGCTTTTCGCACATACTATGGCTAAATATGGCTGTATTATCGAATTCCTCTATAGAGAACAATCTTCTGAGATTGGAGATTTAAAGTTTACTGAAGAACATAGAAATTTTTATCACACAGTTAGAATGTTAAGAGGCAGTGCGCCTGTTAGGTACAACTTCGGGTTGGTTGATGGTTTGGTGTGTTACAAAACTTATGAGGACAGACCCGAATCCGATAAAGTTGGTTTTCATAGGATAAGATACCAGAAATATTTGAGGAGGAGAAGAAGATCCCGTGATGTTATTATGTGCATTTTAAATCCCATAACTGATGACAAGATGTGGAAGGCACTGTGGAGCTGTGCAGTTGCACATAGAATCAAGACTCACGTATGGAAATGCATCAGAGGTATAGTCCCCACAAGAGTCAGGCTCTCAAGGCACATACCAGGGATAGAAGGCCAATGTGGACTATGTGCAGAACATGAAGAAACACCGGAACATGTTTTATTTGATTGCCTGCACTCTAAAAAAGTATGGGGAATACTTAAGGTTAACATAGAGGCAGTCAAAAGTCAGCATGTATCAGTGCAGAGTTGGGCAATTTCTTGGTTCACAACCACACCTAATTCTGCAGACCACTTGTCACAAGCTGATCTCTATACTCGTATGATAGGAAGCTGGGTTCTATGGAAAGATCGATGCGAAGTCATATATCAGGGAGTTACTCTTAATCCCATTAAGTCTGTTAGGAGAATTAATTACTACCTCAGTTCATGCCTATCTGTTCATAATCACAGTCATCCACATACAACAGGCATAACAAGCACTGCATTAGGCATATCTAAGTGGCATCCTCCACCTTTAGGAATCGTGAAGATAAATGTTGATGCTTCTTTTGACCTCATTACTAATGAATTGGGTACTGGTCTTGTGCTTCGTGATTACACAGGTCATTGTGGAGGAATCAAGGGCACATACTCAGACAGAGCGTTAAGTGCAGAAGATGGGGAAGGCATGGTTGTCAAGGAGGCGATTCTCTGGGCACGAAGTAAAGGATTGGACAGCGTTCATATAGAAGCAGATGCCAAAGTGGTGATTAAAGCTATCACGGAAGACGGTTCAACATCGCACTGGGATAGCAGAAACATCATTAAAGAAATAAAACATCTAGCTAGTTTTTTTAGACTCTGTAGTTTTGGTTTTGTTAGTAGAGACGACAATCAAGTCGCGGATTCTATTTCTAAGTTTGTAAGGCAGTCTAAAATTCATCTAGACATGCCAGATACTTTCCCGGTTTTTGTTTCAGACCTTTTGGCTAAGGATTCTAGCCAAAGTTCTCCAGATTAATAAAATCCAGCCATTCGTATCAAAAACAAAAATCCCATAACTGGTCAACGTATTCGGGTTCCCAAGATGGGTGCATGTAATAAGATCAGTTCATGTTATAATGGATTCCGGTATTGTCATACCACCGATACATACAAGGTTGTTAAAATTTGTAAAATTGAAAATGGCAAGCGGAAGCGGAGCGTTCAAGTTTACTCTCTTGGTGATGGCAGCGGGTGGAGAGACAAACCAGATATTACCTATTGGATCCGGGAATCGGGCGTTTTTGTTAATGGGTCTCTTTATTGGTTAAACGAAAAATCAAGATGCTCTTTCGATATTGTAGCCTTCGATTTAACAGACGAAACATTTCGACTCATACCATCACCACCTTGTGATATTCATCCCAGTTCCTTTGAGAACGTCAATCTCGGGTTGCTTGGTGGGAATCTGTATCTCTGTCTTTCTTATATAAAGAAAGGTGAAAATATGATGGATATATGGGAATTCAAGAAGAAAAATATGAGCAACTGCCGCAGTAGTCCTCGTCAAAAGAGCATCCCTACCATAACTCATTTACTTGGTTCAGGGCGTTCAGCAGAAAATGGGATTCAGGCTCAAAATGTCAACTACTATCCCTAACAAAGAGTGAAATTCTTGTATGGCAGAATGGCATGCTCTCTTGTTATGACCTTAAAACTACAACTCCAAAGAAACTATGGTATGCTGCAGCTGATGTAACTAGTAATGTGCAAGCAACTCCTTATATGCATAGCCTTGTTTCGTTGAAGGATTTTTGAGTAGAGTGTGTTTATTTATTTTCAACGTGTGCATCCGAAAATCTGGCTAGCTTACTTTGCTTAAGTGATGGATGAGTGTCCGAATTCGTGATTTTGTAAGTTCTATATAAGTAGGAATTTGCCCATACCTGTTTTAGGTGCCTATTGACTTTGCTGAAAGTGTTTGGATTTGGATGTATTAAGAGGTTCCACTGTGAATTTGCTGCTCTGTGAAACCTTTTTTTTCCCCTAATGCAATCACGCATTTGGAAGGGAAAAAAGTAAAGTTTTTGAACCAACTTGGGACGTTAGCTCAGTTAGTCAGTGGCCGGCCGCTTACTCTGTTACATGAAGGAACGTGGATGTTTAAATTCGAGTACAAGGAAGGAAAATATTCATTTGCTAATTTGAATAAACCTAACTAGTAACATCATTATGTTCTTGTTGCTTGGACCCAATTTTTCGTGCATTACTAATTTTGCAACATAAGTCCAGCTATTCTAACCACTACAATATCAATAAATCTCCAATAGCCATACCACCATTTCTTGATGAGCAAGACTAAGAATAAACCACCAAGTCCAACTCCATAGCCTAGAGTAATAACACAATAATACAATATAGATTTTTTTTTTTTGATTCTACCCGGGTTTGAACCCATGACCTCCCTATTGGGAGGTCGGTAGGAATCCACCGTTCTACACGATGGTTCCTACAATAATACAATATAGATGATGCTTGTGATTAAGGTTTTTCATTAAATGGACGGTTTCTTTCAATGCCAAAATCTCTACTGGGTTTTGAGTTTTGGGAATTTTGCAACCTACATAAAGCCCAGTATGCAGTTGCCCAAAATTTGTTTTTCAGTTTGCTGTGCTCCTTTGCAATCTTTCTCTTGAAATCTTGGCTCCGCCATTGAGCTGCAACAAAAGTCACCGAATTTTTGTTATACCTACCATTTATATATAAAAACTTATAAGTCAACTGCTAAAGTTTTGCGTAAGAGCCTGCATTATGGTTTGAGTTTATCCAGAATGTAAACAAGAGCCAAGCCATGTCTGAAACTAAGTACAGATTTGTGCATTTCGAGAGAGGGGTGGAGCCAGAATTCTAGGTGAGGACAAAGAAAATTTCACCATAACAGAGCAAAATTAACAAATTGGTTTGTGTTTTCTCTTGGGCTTGAGAAAATACAATACCCAATAGACATTTTTTAAATTTATGGGGGTGCAATTGCAAATAACCTTTGGCATTTACATAGTTTTAGTCCTGGCTTAGCTCCAACCATGTTTCGAAGGACATGGCTGGGCTGGCGGATGCTTAGTTTCCGCCAAATTTATATACATGAAATGTCAAAGTCTATGTATATTTTCAAGTGGCCATTTGTTTTTTTTTTGTTTTTTTTAAATTCTTTGCCCACTCGTGATGTATTACAGAATCGATCGAGGCATGCAACTTCAGTCAAATTTGTATATGTTGTCCAGTAAAACAGTAGAAACTCAAGATAATTTTTTTTTTCTGAAACTACAAGATCATTTATTTGTTCACTGCGATTTTGCTAGGAAACTCTGGAACTATTTCCTGTCAGCTTGGAAACTAAAATGGGTGAATGCGGCAGGGGTGGTGGAACTGCTGAGTTCTTGGAAAATAAGAGGCTTCAGTCCACGGAAATACACAATCAGGTGCTTAGTTCCGTATGCTATCATATGGTAGATTTGGATAACTAGAAACTCTATCAGGAATGGAGAAAAACTCGAGCCTTTATATGCAATTCTGACTGCAGTGAAGTTAGATCTTCGGTTGTGGCTCTGGCAGACGGATGCGACACAAGTCATTTTCAATTGGGATTCAATCTTTAATTTGTAATCTTCTTTTGAATTTTGTAAATGGGAGTGTTGCGACTATCTTGTAATTACTTTGTACAGTCTTTTTTCCCCTTTAATATATCCTTTTTTCACTCGAAAAAAAAAATCAAAGGAAAAAATAACTCAAAAGAAAAACGAGTTGTGCATCAAAAATATACTCCTTGCCCTCTTTTCTTCAACTTCTTCTTGTTCTTTTTCTTTTTCTTCATTCGATTATTTTCATTTTCTTCTTATCCGGCTCCTCTGGTTCCCATATTTGTTCTTCTCCCCCAACATAACTTCGAGAGTTGAGTGAAACTAAGCTTTCAAAACAAAACACTTTTTCAGACAAGTTTGCCAAGCTGGAAATGTTGGTCTCTCTAGCACTTCCATTTTTAGGATTATATACAACTAGTTCGGCATTCTCACCACCACCTGAGAACAATAGAATCTCATCAAACTCCATAAGCATTGGGAAACAGACATCCATAATAACTTTACTTTGCACAATATAACGTTTAGTCCAAGATTCTCCAACTCCATATTTCTGCATTACCCATATATTAACATGATCAGAGTACTCATAGTCTTCGAGAAAACAAAGATATCCTTTCAATGTTAGGAATTGTGGCCCATTAGCCTTGGCTCACTATGGTTGACTATGGCTGACTTGAATGGTCAAATAATTGAAGTGTCATTTGCTAGAATAGACATCTATTATGCATGAATAGAATGATGTGTCTTCTTCTAATTTTCTTGTATAAGTGGTGTAGCAAGATGGTGCCAACACATATGCATGTGCATAAGCTAGTGACACATAATTAATGACTTAGCTTTGATGGAAAGCCAAGTGAATTGTATAAATACATTGTAGAGGCCATTCTTATTTCTTGCCCATGAAAGTTGGTTGCTGCCATCATCTCCATCACTAATAGTATAGCAACCTAGTATAGTTAGGGTAGAGGAATATATATGCTCTACACTCACCGTATAACTTTATTTGATCTTGTAAGTTTGGGAACTAAAGCATGATAATTAAAGCATCATGAAGAAGAGGAAATATTGAGGAGCTGGAACAATAATATCAATGGGTTCAATCATCATAGAAATTAATCAATCATTCGAAGGAGTTATGTTACAATCAGGTATGTTGAGAAACTTGATACCAATTATTTCCATGAAAGTAGTAATCTTGATTGTCCTAGATTCTAATCATGTTTGTATGCTTAAATTACATGATATATAAGTTTTTCTTACATGTGGTATCAGAGCTAGTTTGGAATAATCATGATTGCTCATAATATTGTATGAATTTAAAGATTGGTTTCCTGGTTGAACACATAATCCCCGTGAATTGGTGACTGTTATAATCACCGTATGAAATTTTCACATTTGATGCTTTAAATTTGTGTTTGAGATATCATGCTGATATGTATGTAGAGCTCATGTTTACCCTTAACAATCTGAGAAACTTTGACCTGAATCTTTGAACTTCTTATCTATGTTGAAGTTACAGTTCTATGTTTTGGTTGATGGTTTTCCAATCATGCTTGTATTGCTTCACATATCATATTATGGGTGCTGAAAGTGAAGCATCCGTGTAATATTTTGGCTGATCACATTTCTAATTGTTTTATCATGGTTGTGATAAGTCATTTGAAACAAATGAATTTTGCTTAAGAAATCATTCTGGTATACGCTTGTTTTTGACAGTTTTATGATTCACTGTACTGTATGAACTAAATTACCTAGATATGAATGCAAACTTTTGGGTCAGTTGAATTTTTGAGTAAGCCATAAGTGAAATTAGTTGGCCGACCAAGTTCGACGTGTCAAGTATATGAAGTTTTTCCTACTGTATTTGTATATCGACTTGACACTTTGACTGTATCATCCATCGACCACGACGTGCTGATTTGTGACGTGGCTTTTTGGACTGATTCTTTAATTTGAGACTGGACTAAAATGTTATCCTGTGGGCTACATGCCAATTAGTGTATACTAATGGCATGAGAGTCTGTGTATACATATGTGTAAGTGTGTGAGGTGTATTGAGGGTGTAAGATCAGTCCAGTTTGTGAGTGTGTGCCTAGCACGTGTGAGTGTATTGCAGTCGAGAGATTATTGTCTGTGAGTATATAAACTCACTGTATCTCTGTATTGAATATTATCTTCTTCTATCAAATTCATTCATTGAATTCCAAATCGTGATTGCAGCCATGTAGACATCAGGTCTATTTTGGTATCAGACTGAAAACCTAATTAGGTTTTCAGAGTTGCGATCCTATTTCCGCTGTGTATCTCTCGATTCAACAATTTCCAAAACTAATTTCTTCTCTCTCTTCAATTTCTGCTGCTGTTTCATCACAAATCTCATCTTCTTTGACGAATTTGGTCTGAGTTTTCTCTTCAAAAGACAAATCTCTCAAGTAATTTGAAGTTTGTTCATCTGCTACAGTAATCGGATGGTGTTTTTCTCCTGTTCGATTGAAGTTTGATTGAGTTTAAATGGAGTCTGAGGTTGAAGGATTGGTGATTGGTGATTCCGGTTGTGTGATTAGGTTCCAATTTCTGGTACGCACAACGTCAACAATACGGATTAAGTATGAACTTCGGTTTGAAATTTGGTCTTCTCACTTGAGCTCTTGAAGATTGCCAATAATCCTTAGAGTGGAATTAGCTCTTCTACCTCAACTGATTCGCTCAAATCTCTGATGGTAATCTCAATTTTGCTTTTGATTTCTAGATTACTTCAAATTTGACTTCATATGTCTGTTTTCTATTTCACTATCTCACCAATATTTGGTTTCTTCTTCAAAAGTTGTTATCATCATAATTAGGTTTGAATTGACCTAGTTCTTTCATCAAGTCCTACTGGTACTGATTCCTGAATCTATTAGATCTGAGCATGCTAATTTCTGCTACTATTGTTAGTTGAGAGAAGCTTAATGTTGTTCCATTTGATAGTGGAGAGAATTTCTTCTTAAATTCAGAAGGACATTGAGATGTGTGTGTGCTGAGTGTTTGATGTTCTTATCATGCTTCATTCTAGCTCCTCCTCTTGTTGTTACATTGGTATAGTCCTCACTGTTGTGGTGTGTGAGTGTGTTGGCTTGCGAGTTGAATGATGAAGCTACAGATGATGTTATGTAATTGGATTTGGTGATGTTACTGGTATGGAGGTTGGAGTCCCCTTTGTTGAGTCTGCATATAGCTAGTATGCAGCCTGATCTTATGCTTGCATGTGTGTTGGATATGCAACCAGTTGTTCTTCTATTTTCCTGTTGGTTCTTCTCAATAATACAAGGGCAAGAAGATTGGTTTCTGCTGTCCCTAATGCAAGGAAACTTCATTAAAGTGTGTATGTGTGAGTACACAGCCTGTGGTTCTTTTCCTTTCTGCTATTCATTTTTTCAAGATGTTCCAATAAGACTAGTACTTTGTGTGCTTGAGTAAGCTGGTTTTTGTTGTGTTGTTCTTCCTTTGGAGCTATACTGAAGTGCGGCTGGTGATTGATCATAAGTTTAGCAGCTAAGTTGCAGAGAGTTTTCTTGTACTGACAGCAAGGAATATTGCTTTGCTATTAAGGTGGTACTGTTTTCATGTCCTGCTATTTTTCCTGCTGGTGATGGTGTTGCTTCACTACTTGTCCTGCATCAGTAACTACTACAACTACAGCAGTACATAAGTCTCGCTTGTTGTCAGTTGTCTGCACTTCATCTCTACAGCAACTCACTACCATATCATCTACTACTGGAACTACATCTCCTACTCTTATGCCTGGATCCTATTTGTCCTGCACAACTATGGAATTTACTGGAGCACTCACTTATGTTGACAGGATGGTGTGAGTCAGAGATATTCATTACAGAGATGATGGTGTGCATCTGATTTGTTGTGTGTTGAATGTGGTTGTGTTACTCTCTATGTCCTGCTGCAGCTCACTATTTCTGCATCTACTACTGTTGGTACCTTCTTTCATCATCAAAGTTGCTGCACCAACTGCTCACCTACTGCACCAACTACTCTCCTACTACATCAACTACTTACATCAACTCCTGATTGGTCCTCTTCTGCATCAAGACATACTATTGGTCCTCAACTACCTACTTCAATCTCATCTGCTCCTGAATTGTATTGCATAAGTCTACTTCTTCTACACCAACTTCTACAGGTCCTACAGTGCCTACTACAACAACTCACTTCTATAGGAGCTACAGTGCCTACTACCACAACACATACAGGAGTATCTGCACCAACTTCTACAGGTCCTACAGTGCCCACTACAACAACTCACTTCTATAGGAGCTACAGTGCCTACTACCACAACTTCTACAAGAGCTATTATCTGCACCAACTTCTACAGGAGCTATTATCTGCACCAACTTCTATACTCTTTCTTTATTTGAGGTTTGCTAAAGTGTGTGAAGTGTTACTTCCTATGATTCATCATCAAGCTACTAGTCAGACTACTACTGCCACTATCAACAGCTCCAGACATGTTTTTACATTTACCACTGCTTGAAGGATGGGTACATTTTCTGAATGCGTCAACTACAACAACTAATGGGACTGTTCTTTCCTACCACTTCTGACATGAGAGTCTGTATATACATATGTGCAAGTGCAATCTCAATGATTCTCTCCAAGCCCCCTTGAGATTGAGGGAGGGTAATGGCATGAGAGTCTGTGTATACATATGTGTAAGTGTGTGAGGTGTATTGAGGGTGTAAGATCAGTCCAGTTTGTGAGTTTGTGCCTAGCACGTGTGAGTGTATTGCAGTCGAGAGATTATTGTCTGTGAGTATATAAACTCACTGTATCTCTGTATTGAATATTATCTTCTTCTATCAAATTCATTCATTGAATTCCAAATCGTGATTGCAGCCATGTAGACATCAGGTCTATTATATACTCCATGCGTTAGTAAGTGAATCTGTTGTTGTGTATCAACCTAGTTGACTGATTTTTTGACCATTTTTCTATTAATTTGTTGGCATGGAAAGGAAGAAAGTAGACACTCATTCGTGTTTCCACATTTAGAGTGAATGTAATATGGCAGTACTGAATGTTGGTTTGTGTCAACTTGGTATGATAAGTTTGTTGACTAGAAATTGACCAATTTGTACTATGTTTAAATGAGTTCATGAAGTAAATATGGGTCAGTGTAAAATATAGCTGTGGTATGATAACTGTTTCCATGAAATTATTTTCGGCTGATCACATGATTAAATGTCTCTATAAGTTGTAACCTAAGATATGCCATGTGAGTGTTGTATATGACCATGTAGTATATTTTTATGGAGTTGACCGGTTGGATTGGATTACCAAAGTAACCATTCGTAGAGAGTTAGACTCCTGAATGAAAATATAGTCATTTGCTCAAACTAATTATGTAATGTTATTAATGATCCGTCCAAAGACAATCATTATTGAAATAATTAGTCATATTCTTATATGAAAGTGGTCTTGATCCCTAAAGGTGTCATACCCTATGAACACTTGAGGATATACCAGATCGACAGTTAAGGTGATGTATAAGATAAGCTTTACGCGTGTTTTAATTTCTCCCAAAGGAAGAATTTGACATTTTCGTTTATCCATTTATGGTGCATGTTTCAGATGTGACTAGCATTGTACAGAGTTTTACCATAAAAATTGTGTTGCCAAAGCAGCCAATGTGAAAAGGGTAAACTCATTTTTGAGAATTGTGGTGGCAAAGTCACTTGTACATCCTGATTACGATATTAATGACTGGTTGAAGATTAGGTGATATATTCTTTATTAATAGTGATTTTTGACACCAAAATGTCGAAATTATGGTGGAAGAATATATATGTTAAGTTGACATTTGTGTTACCACCGTATTGTTGCATTTGATTTGTTTCCATATTTTGAGTTGGCATTATGGTTATGTAAATTTTGTAAGTGTTCCCTGAGAATGTAACCAGCAAGCAAAGTTGTTAAAGTAGCCCCTTAGAAAGTGCTGGACTCTAGTGGTGATAATGTTGTGTCAACTTTATATTCTAATTATGATGCTAGTGATCTGTCCAAAGACATCACTAAGTAAGATAATTAGTATATGCTATCCTCATCTATATGGTCTTGACTACCGAATAAGTAAAGACCTTTTGGTTTTGAAATTGTATGAAAAGATAACAACTGAAATTCGTAGGGTGACAAATGAAATGAATGTTGTACGTCGGATCTTGTCCCAAAGGAGAAGTTTAGGCGGTATGTTTTTTCTTTTGAAAATTTCGGTTGTGGCATGTTTGATTCTTATGCACTTAACTGTTTAGAATAATAGTCACAGAAAATATCATGCCAATCTTATATTTGCTCTTATGAATGATAAATGTTTTCGATAAGTTTTCTAAAGGTCACCTCTCTCATGAAATGTGATGAGCGATATTTGCAGTAAGTTAGCGATGAGCGATATTTGCAGTAAGTTAGCAATATTAGCGTTTATAGTGGCAAAATGATGTTTCCTCGTTTTCTATTTTAGGTGAGTGTATTTTCGTTCCGAAACTTAATGTTTTGTTAAGAAAATGAAAGTTTTAAATAACAAGGAAAGACCTGTGTAACTACTGCAATTTCATTTTTTGTTGAGACCCCTTATGTTGAAGGAAATGTATTTCATCATGTTTATTAACGATTTTCACATCATAGCTACATCTGTTTAGCAGTAAGGCAAGTGTAATAAACATGAATCTGTAGTGTTTATCACCGGGGCTTGAAATATTAGATGGGGCTTGAAATATTAGATGGGAAGGTGAAAATCATTAATTTTGATGAAATGATGAATATACATTCCGGAAAGTGTGACGAGTTAAGATAAAATTCTCGTCAAATTAACGAGTTCCTAGAACTGTGATTGTATGAAAAACACAGTGTTTAAGATACATATTTGTGTTTCAGAAAGGTCTAAATGTACTACTGTTTTGGACATGCATGGTTAGTACTTTACCCTTATGAAGTTGTGGAAACTTAGTTCATTAATAGTTGTATGAATTGAGCATCAAAACCCAGAGTTTTTACATACGCATGAATGAATTGGCTTGATGGAAGATCCAAAGCCTATATGTATTTAATATAATTGTAGTATAAGAATCGTGGAAATTGGAAACACTTGATTTATGTTTAATCTAGTGGGGGTTATGAACTGTGAAACCAAGTTTCAATAATTGAAGAATTACTCCCATAATAATTTGATAAGATCCAATGTATGAAGAAATCACAATCAGCTGAACTATTCAAATTTTAGGAAGTAAAGTGATTCCTTGTTTCTTCTGATTGTGGTATTTTAGAAAGTAAAGAAACTATCTTCGAGAATGAATTTTAATATTGGATCAGACAAGTGTCCGATTTCGTATTTGATCATTACTGATTTTATGACTCATATTTGTGTAAAGTTGAATATGGGAACAATATGTTTAGGAACTTGGAGGATACAGAAACCGAAAAGGTTACTCTGATAGGAAATATGACATTTTGGCTTGACATCTTGAGGGATTGGTATATAGACTTGTAGAGTATTTTCCTAATTAGAATTTTGACCTTCAGATTTGAGAGCATTTTTCTGTGTAATCTAAAGATCAGTGGGAGTAAGTCTAAGTATATTGATTGTATATTGATTCGTACGTTGATGGTATACTATTTTCCGTGGGATTTTCAGTGATTTATTTGAACCAACATACTACGAAAGTTGCTTGTAGTTGGGATTTTCGAAACCTCCCAGTAAGGTAACATTCAAATATTGATGCCACGGAAAGTTGTTATGCTAATGACGAAACTACATAAAAGAGTAGGAATTTCCCTTCCACATAATGTGTGTTTAGTGGTCTCAAGAAAATTGTATGGATTACCGTACGCTTCTGCATTTGAGAATTTCGTGCGTGTATTGTATTTTGCATGAATATACAAAGTTCTGCATTAGGTATGTTTAGTTGCCAAAATGACTCAAGCATATAACCTATTGTATAACATTAAAGTAGATAAGATTGCATTTGTAAAAAACTACAAATGGATATAACCTATTGCAGTAAATTATTCAGACTCATCTTTAGAAACTCATTTTGGGCAAGTTATTGTTGAGTTGTATCAAAATGAAAGAAATGTATAATTTCTTTTTTCATTTTGGAGTCTGGATACGTGGTAAGTTTTAACACCACAATTTTAAGGTTGTGCAACTTTGTCTCAAGGTTTGGATTATGTCGACATTATAGCCAAGCAGTTGAGAACTTAGTTTGACATTGCACAACAAACTCTTTCTCTTAAGTGACAAGTAGTGAAATTTTTTATGCTAGTAGGTTTAAGCATATGAAGGTAAAGATACAAAGAAAGAGATTCGGAAACAATGAGTTAGTGTGGAAAATGCTAGTGCAATATTAGTGATTGCATATCCATTAATTATAGGAAGAACGCCTCCTGATGCCTTAAAGGGAGAAAATTGCATCATAATGTATTGGCTTGTAATGCATCGGCCCTTAAGATAATAGAAGAATGGATGAATTGAAGGTTTCCCCATCACTTTTTGAGATCTCAAGAAATGTGTTGTTTCCGTTTATACCTGTATTTTTTGTATGTGTACACAATAATTGAATAATCAATATAGGTTTTCTTAATAAATTTTGTGATACCAAGGCATTTACATGAGATTTCTGCCTTGTATGAATGAAAGCTTTCAGAAAAGGCACTGATGTTGTTTGTCGAAAGCAATGATAGGTCATTTTTGGTAATAAGCTAATCGTGTAGTACATGGAATGGAGCATGCCGCATATTGGTGTGTAACCGCATTGACTCACATTAGTTTATTTTCTAATCTTGACATTTACATGGACTAGAATTTTATTGCGCAATTATAGTTATTTTTCTAGATCCTTCAGTTGTCGTTTTATCGAATTCTAAGTGATGAAACGAATTTTGTTCGCCATAAATCTAATGTGCCAAGTGGGATAATGTTAGGAATTGTGGCCCATTAGCCTTGGCTCACTATGGTTGACTATGGCTGACTTGAATGGTCAAATAATTGAAGTGTCATTTTGCTAGAATAGACATCTATTATGCATGAATAGAATGATGTGTCTTCTTCTAATTTTCTTGTATAAGTGGTGTAGCAAGATGGTGCCAACACATATGCATGTGCATAAGCTAGTGACACATAATTAATGACTAGCTTTGATGGAAAGCCAAGTGAATTGTATAAATACATTGTAGAGGCCATTCTTATTTCTTGCCCATGAAAGTTGGTTGCTGCCATCATCTCCATCACTAATAGTATAGCAACCTAGTATAGTTAGGGTAGAGGAATATATATGCTCTACACTCACCGTATAACTTAATTTGTTCTTGTAAGTTTGGGAACTAAAGCATGATAATTAAAGCATCATGATGAAGAGGAAATATTGAGGAGCTGGAACAATAGTATCAATGGGTTCAATCATCATAGAAATTAATCAAGCATTCGAAGGAGTTATGTTACAATCAGGTATGTTGAGAAACTTGATACCAATTATTTCCATGAAAGTAGTAATCTTGATTGTCCTAGATTCTAATCATGTTTGTATGCTTAAATTACATGATATATAAGTTTTTCTTACATTCAACACCCCCAAACTATGGAAGAAATAACCTAGCAAGGAGGGGTATCGTGACTACAGGCAGGTGTGGGTTGTGTAA
>JAJJMA010165546.1:0-11216 GCA_023529015.1 Papaver nudicaule | reverse complement strand
GGGCAATCATTTCTTCCTTGGTATTGCATTTGGAAAGAATGGAACTCCGTAGTTCCCATTTGTGGGACCTAAACTTCTGTGGAAACATTCCAGAAATGACCACTCTAGCCAGAGCATCGTCGATGGAGAAACAGAAAGTGTCATGAAAAGAACAAGAAACTATTTATGTCAGCAACGAAAGACTGCGGTTTGCATCAACGTAACGCACAAATGGACAAAAAAACACAGTGGTTGTATTATAGATTGAAGGGAGATCTTTACCATTAAAGCTGCCCACATCTTGTCCTTGCACTTTTGGGGTACAACCCTCCAGTCTTCATAGTCGATGGGACAGTGTGTTCTTATGAGCTTTCCAGCCTTGTTAGCAAACCTACCGGCGTTTTCACCCATTGGTCTTCCATGTTCATCAAGGTCAACCAAATATTTGGATCGAAGGAATCTAGGATCACATCTACCACTAGGAGGAGTACTAGTAGTTGGAAAAGCATCAGGACTAAGAACGCTGGTTGGGGATGAAGTCTCATCGGACTCTTGACTTGACATCTTCATACAAACGAACCAAAAACAAACAACAAACAACATATGAGAAAACTTGAATACATAGCAAGTTATGAAAGTAAAAAACTATAACTTTGGTTGAAACCCTAAGTTTGGATCCATAGATCACAACACCCACAAGTAAGTAACTTATTAAGCATAAACAATAGAAGCATCGAACAATCAAAAACCTGAACTTTGGTTGAAACCCTAAGTTTGGAGTTGTGATTTATGGAAATAGATCACAACACCCACAAGTAAGTAACTTATTAAGCATAAACAATAGAACCAGTGAACAATAAAAAACTCAACTATTCTTAAAGTAAACAACAATTGTTAAGCATACACAACCTAAGAACCAAATGAAACAAATAAGATAGATCTAAAGAAATTACCTTCAGAGATTGATTGAGGTACAAGGTTAGATGCGTGGTAAGAGGTATGAACGATGTGAGTGAAGATCGGAAGAGAGTTTGTGAAAACAGGAAAACGAAAACAAAGCTTCATCTTCTCTTCTTTATAGAGAAAAAGTAGATTCAAAATGTTTCTGAAATTTGAGGGAGAATGGAAATAAATTTGGGAAGGAAACAAAAATTTTGGAGGAAAAAGAGGAATTGGGAGAGGGAAAAGAAAATTGAAACAAGTATCTGAGTTGGGATTTGAGTGGGAAACGAAAATTTGAGATCTAAAATTTAGCTCCAACTTTTGGACAGAGAGTAAAGTTGCCCAAAGTTTCAATAATAGAAGAGAGATATGTTTTTGGTCCCAAAAATCAAGGTGAAGAGATCATACGGATCGAGCTTAAATGTTGCGATTGACTTTGTCAAGTCAAATTAAAATTTTGGTCAACTTCAAAAGTTAGTGTAGGACATAGGACACCAAAATAAAATCATATGACATTTTCTTATAACAAAACACGTCCAATTTGGACGGTGGATATTTTGTTATAAAAATTAGTAATATCTATGAGACGGTTTGTTATTTTCCGTTGAAAATGCAAAGGCAGATGAGATTTTCTGATTTAGGGATTTGTTTGATATTGTTGTTTGGAGATTTGTTTTCATAAGAATTGATTTATATATGTTAACTAATAACTGATTTGTTCCAATTCAAAGTGAAATTTGTTTGATTCTCAACTTTGGGCAAGTAATTGAGTTAGAATCTTCCTTTGAACACCAAACCACTCCCTAACTTGCCATACTATGAGCCAGGATCTTTCACAGAACCACTGACTCTATCCCTTTATGAAAAATTCAAGGAAGAATCCTTGTAGAACCTTAAAAGAACCTTAAAAGAACCCACTTTGGGCAAGTTTGAGTTACAATTGGACTCTGAACTCCAAACCACTCACTAAAATAGTAATGTTTCTGAGACGATTTTGTTGTTTCCGTAGAAAATTGTAATGTAGTTGAGACGGTTTTGTTGTTTCCGTTGAAAATAGTGATGTAGTTGAGACGTTTTTGTTGTTTCCGTTGAAAATAGTGATGTAGTTGAGACGTTTTTGTTGTTTCCGTTGAAAATAGTGATGTAGTTGAATTCTGAACTCCAAACCACTCCCTAGATCATGTGTCTTTAAGCCAGGATCTTCCAGAGTTGCACTGATCCTATCCATTTATGGCAAATTCAAGGTGGAATCCTTGTATAAGCATAAAAGAACCCATTTTGGGCAAGTTTGAGTTACAATCTTCCTATGGACATATATGCCACTAGGACGGTTTCATTGTTTTTCTTCCCAAACCCCTAGGGCCTAAAGCAGCAGTTTTGCTTTTTAAACGAAAAGAAAATTACATTACTGAGCAAAGGATTTACAAGATAACTGATTTTCACTGATTACATTAAGCTGACTAGCAGGGACATCTGAATACATAAAAGAACTTCCAGTTTTCCTGCATATTTTGGCCAGAGTATCTGACTAAAGAAACAAAAGAGCGCACACTTCCAGTTTTGAACATTAAGTAGGAGTAATATCTAGGATTAAACTCTGACTAAAGAAACAAAAAATGGGTCAGAGTTGATACAATATCCATAGAAGTTAATCACATACATATCCATAACTACTGGAAACACAACCAGTTTCTAGGAGTAATATCTAGGTCAATCACAGTTACGAAAAGCGCACACACAATCAGAATTAAGAGTTTCAGTGTGTGCGCCATATCCATAACTACTGGTAATACAACCAGTTTCCCCAAAATATCCCAAAATATACAAAAAAATATAATGTTTATACACCAAAATATCAGTAATAGGAACTCTCTGAACCCGAGTCCCCATCATCCTCGTCATCCTCAGCCCCATCAACAATATCACTCTCTTCATCATATTCTTCATTTTCTTCCTCTTTAGAATCTTCCTCATCATCAGCTTCTTCTTCCTCCTCGTCGTCAGAAACTTCCTCCTCATCCCCATTTTCTTCCTCATCATCAGCTTCTTCTTCATCATCAATAAAAGCAACAACAGCAGTAGCAGTAGCAATAGCAGAATCAGAAGCACCTACATCATCTACTTCCCCCATCCTGCAATCGAACCAATCATCCTCCCTAACTTCTTGCTCAAAATCAGCCTCCACCAGCTCATTAAGAAAATTTCCTACATGAAAAGGGTCGGCTTCATGTTCATGTTCTTCTTCTTCTTCTTCTTTTTCTACTTGGGGTTCAGATTCTGCTTCCTCTGCATCATCATCGGACGGTATACCTTCAGCGGGAGGCGCCATTTCTAGAATCTGACGCTGCAGCTGGGCTTCTCTTCGCCTCCTCCTTTGGTATTCTTCAAGGTCAGAATCATCCTGCTCCTCTCTTTTACGTTTCTTGCTCTCCTCCTCTCTGTCATGCTTTATTTTCTGCCCTACTTCCAAACAACCCACATAATCAGAAGCACGCTTCACAATCTCTTTCGCAACGATGGATTATGTTGTTGAAATCTATCAAAGGATTGAAGGGATGGGACTGAGCATCAGAATCTTCTGATCTCCCCTGCTCCTCAGACTCAGCCTTTGTTCTTTTTCCCTTTCTATTGCAATCAAATTCTGAGTTATTATGGCTATTGGATGCCATTTCCCTTGCATTTTTCATACATTCATACATTCAAATTAATATAAACACCATTATCTTATTACAACACAGATACTCCATGGAGACACCAAGAGTCAAACTATTCCTTTCCATTCCATTTTGAACATTTTGAACCTCATAAGTTACGGACAGCAGTGCTACCAAGTGCTTGAATTTCACGGCAAAAGAGTTAAGTGACATGCTAGATGTGAGACAAGCATGGTATGAGAAGGAAAATCATATCATGAATTTGCCAAATCAGACACACGTACATTTATCATGATTCCACTTCATTTAGCATGTTAACTTCAAAATCCGACCACAACATTAATACTGGACATTTGAAACAGACCAAAACCCTAAAATTTTCATAAAAACAATACTTAAATCAAACACATCTGGAGATCATAATAACGTAAACCAAACTAAACCCATGTCATGATTTCATCTAATTTGTTAAAAATCTAAGAAAACAGAGCAGCACTAAGAGAATTGAGTGAGTAGAAATAGACTAACATAACAAAATTTCACTTCATGCATCTTGATTTCACACCATCTATCATGATTCCACTTCATTTTTGCATTTAACTTCATTTATTACTAACGGATTCATCATGCAACATGCAAAGGCAGATGAAAAGTAAAAGAACCCAAAAGTAAAGATCTTACCTTTTCAAAAAAGAGATTGATGAAGGTTGAATATTCTTGTCCGAGAGAGAAATAGATTTCCTCCTTAATCAAGCCCTGAATCTCCTTGAAAGAAACCTTTTTTGGGAGCTTTAAAGTCTGAATATTCTTGTCTGAGAGAGAAAATGAGTGCTTCCAAAAGCAGCAGATCTTTAATGAAAGGTGTGTTTGTTTTTTAGCACAAAATAATAGTAAAGAAGATGATGCTTTGGTGGTACCCACTGGGGTGTAAATATAATGTGTGTGTTCACATTGGGGTGGAATAAACGAAGTGTAAACCAAGTGTAAAAATACTATTAATCAATTGTTAACAGAGTTAGCTAAGCAGAGAACAAACCTTAAAAGTTACAAACCAACAACAACTCTAAAAGGAGTGTAAAACTGTAAGCAAAAGTAGAAGGAAACGTACAGATTATTTCAAATTCTCAGGGGTGCTTAAATAGGTGAGCAAAGCTCGAAGATGTGGTTCTTCCTCTAAAATATCTTGAAAACTGCCTTCAGCTGGTACATCTGCATTGTCTACGCTGGCAGTTAGTTTTCTGGAGGGATGCATAGGAACCCAGTAGGCTGGCTCTTTCAAATCTTGGGAATAAAAGACTTGGGTAGCCTGTTCCGCGAGAATCACGGGCTCGTCTGTGAAAGCATTTTTCTTCTTCATTCTTGACAGATTGACCAGAGGATAATCTGAATCCTTACACATCTTGACTCCAGTCTCCACCTTTACCCAATCACAGTAAAACACATCTTCTTTAAATGAACCATAGTTCAACTATACGTAGGATTTGTTGGATCACCCCATACCACCTGGCTTTCACAGTCACGAGCTCTTTATCAGTTCTTTTGCTCCTAAAAGTTGTGTCTGCAACCATGGTAACACCACTATCCTGGGTCCTAAGCTTGGCCTCAAAATCTTGGGAACAAAAAACATATCCATTCACACGGTATCTTTCAATCTCCCTTACCTCGTCTGGACTTTTAAGGTAATCCCACAAGAGACCATCCATTTTCTTTTCATCACTAAGCTGCGAAAGCGCAAAAAACCCATAAATCAGAATTAATGCCACGTAAATTATTCTGACAAACCGGTTCTACAAGGCATACCTTATTGTACAACCATGAAAGGAAGTCGGTTTGAAACTGGACCAAGTTCACTCCAACGTCTGAATGGCCGGTGCGGTAATCCCTGAACATAAATATATAGCATACTTTTAATACCAACCCATCATCAATAGAAATTCAGTGTCCATACAAACATAAATTATATAACAACAAATACCTGTAATAATCGTCTAGTTCTGGTTGACAACGCTCAAATATTAGCTACCGACGTATCTGAACCCATTGAACAGGGCTCAACAAAACTTCTTTATCTCCAAGAATTGAACCCTCATCGCTGAAATCAGAATCTTCATCCATAAAGGCAGCCCAATTGGCTTTGTGACCTCCTTCGGCTCTAGCTTTGGCTTGCTCCATTGCATACCTAACAGCCTCTTTTAGAATGATAGAATTTGTAATTGACGCTTCAATGTATCTCTTGTTATGGCAAAGTCCTTTGCACTCCTTCATTGCCTTGATTCAGTATGCACATGTAAATTTTAGTACAAAACTTCCAAAAAAATGCAAAAAAATTGAAGGGGTAAATTGGTGAAATGACAATTCACCTCTCAAGTGGATACATCCATCGGAACCTAACTGGTAAACCAAGGCTTCTTCATCCAGATGAACCATGCTGTGCACGCTTATATCAAAAAATGAAGTCGGGAAATACTTTTCGAGCACGCACATGGCCTCTGCAATCATCCACTTAACCTGGCTCAGATCTTCTATTTTAACGACCTTAGAGCACAGCAATCTAAAATACACACTGACTTGTTGAAGTGCAAATCGAAGGTGTTTATGTCCAGGAAAGGCATGTTGAAGCAGAGCAGGTAGCAAGTACTCAATCAAAATATGATAGTCATGAGATTTTAAGCTCATCAACCTATCCCCACTCACATTGTTGCTCAAGTTTGAGAAAAAACCTGAAGGGAATTTCAGATTTCTAATAATCTGGCAAAAATTTGTCTGCTTTTCTTTAGACAAAACCCACACCGGGGTGTTTACCATCACTGTAATTGGTAAAATCCCCAAAGGGTAGATTTACCAATACACCCATTGATTTCTCCTATTACAATCTAGTTTTGCACATACACCAACTAAAAGATAAGAGACAATGAATTATTATTGATAGATTAATATTATTACAAGGATTTCTATATGGGCTAGATTTGCTCTTCATGTTCTTGCGTATAAGGGATTAGGGGAGAAGAAGATGGGGTAGAGAGAGAAGGTAGTAGAGGCCATCCCTTTCTTTTAGGGTTACATTGCTTTTTATATGAGACCTACTCGGCGAATTTACTAAACTACCCTTAATGGGAATCCTATGCTAGAATTTTTGTATGGTGTATCTTTTCCTAGGTGAAGCTAAGTTACAACGGCCTTAGCTTGGCGCCACATCACTCCAACACTAATTAATTATTGTCCTCTATCGCCGACAAGTAGGTTCGGGTACCCTACTTTCTAATCTTCTAACTTCAGCGGGCTGATCTTCTTTTGGATAAGGACTGCTGACGCAGTTGTACTCATGGCCGACGACCTTACTTTCTAATCTTCTAACTTCAGCGGACTAGCATACTGCTGGATAAGGATTTCTGACGCGGATCCCACTGATTCAAAAAGTCAACTCTGACAACCTGACCGCTATGATCTTCTCATTAATGCCCAACCACTTCTCAGCTTCCTGTCGGTGACGTGTCCATTATCCGCTGATCACAGTTCGCTCTTCCATTCTTCAGACGATATTCGTTGATGTAGCTTCAGCGGCATTTTTTGATGTAGCTTCAGCGGCATTGTACGCTAATCTCTCACACCTAGTAATTCGATGTTGCCTTCCGTTGATGATTATGTACTTCTCAAAGATAGTCTTCTTACGCAGCTTCACCTCTAGGATGCTTTTATTTGTAGAAGGCATTTTCTACACTCACAATCACATTCTTAAATTTCTTCACTTTCCACTCTCCAATGTGGAGCTTTTTCTCACGTAATTCGTCACGATTATCCCATAACCTTTTAGCCTTACTTCCATCATCAAAGAGAGTGTGATAAATGTGTTCCATGACGTTCTTTTCCGTGTGCCTCGCGTATCTTTGTCTTTTACCATCCTCAAACTCATAATCATCCTCAACCTCAGTCTCATCCTCCGACACGTATCTTTGTCTTTTACGAGCCTTGCGTTTTTGGGTCTTACCAGGTATGTAATGAACATCTTCCAACAACTCGAGCGACTCATTGTTAGTAATTAGTCTCTTTGGCGCCAACTTTGTCTCCTCTTTTTCCAATCCCATGAATTTCCCATCCCTAAAGGTGTGCCTGCTCTTGAGGAAAATCCGATAGTTAGTGTACACTACCTTCTTAAATCCTCTGCCCATATGAGTACATCGAGTTTTGTCTGCGCAGACAACACATCCATTGTACCCATGAACTGTTCGTCCACTTAAAATACCAAGAGCAGGTAAATCATGAATCCCAAACATTAGAGTTACTCTCACGATAAAATACTCTTCTCTGAAAGAATCCCAAACTTGCCTTCCGTCTTTGAAGAGAGTTTTTAATTCATCGACAAACACCTGCATAAATACATCAATGTCTCCACTCGGTGACTTGCGACCAAGTATCAACATATTGTATATTTGGAATTCAGTCTTCATACACAAAGAAGGTGGAAGATTATAAACCACAGATATGAGAGGCCAACAGCTCCAACCCTGATTCGACCGGCCATGGGGATTAAACCTATCCGTCGATATTCCAAGTTAAACATTTCTGCCTTCCGCTGCAAAATCCGGGAATTTTTCATAAACCGCCGCCACTGAGGTGAATCGCACGGATGCCGCATATAACGACGAGAAACTGCCGCTCGGTTGTGCGAATCCATGAAAGCTGCTATCCAAGGAATAAAGAACATTTTCGCAATTCTTGGTCCTAGAGGAAAGTATCTTAGCACTAACATAGGTTCTTTTGACACTTGCATCTTCCCGTTGGAATCTTTGAATTCTTTAAATCTTTTAGCTTGGCACACTCGACATTGCTGAAGATTTTTATCTGCATTGTGATACAACATACAATGATTCGGACAAACATAAATAGACTTGCATTCCATCCTCAGATCCTTTAGCATCGTCTTCGTAGAATCATAGTTTTTAGGGAAATTGTTTCCAGGAAGCCACTTTCCTAACAGAATCAACAAACTATCCATACAATGACCAGAGAATTTATATGTTTTTTTTTAGATTATGCAGTTCTACGATAGCACCGATGGTTGAGATACCTTCGGATGCTAGGTGCAACTACTTCCCTGCCAACTTTGAGTACTTAGCATAACGCTTCCCCATATCCACCTCTTGTTCTTCACATACTACTTGCTCATACGGGTCAGCATGAGGACCAAAGTTGGCAGCAGCATAAGCATCCCAGTCGAAATCAGGCATTTCTTCTTCTGCAACCTTCTTCTTCTCCACAAGACGACTGTTTGAACTCTGACCCACCAAATCCTCACCATGCAAGTACCAAGTGTTGTACGTCCTCAAGATACTCATTTCGTACAGATGCTTTTCAACAACTTTCCATGGATGCCGAAACTCATTAGCACACTTTTACATGGGCAAGCACAACCAGATGAATTCCCATTGGCTGATGCAAAGTTGAGGAACTCTCTAGCCCCCTCTCAATATTTTTAGCCAAATAGGTTTTTTTCAAGCATCCAATGTTTATTCCCCGACATCCTACATTACCAAATTGAAATATGCTTCATGTTACCAACTTCATCAACTAAAGATACAAATGCTAACAATCATAAACTTTCACATACAAACCACACATACAAATCAACAAAAAATCTATAACCAAATACAGATCTGAAAAGATGTAGATACTCATACTCTAAGTTTAAATCAGGGAAATATGTAATTGCTGGATGAATTTAGTTATTCAATTGATGTTCATATATTTGAAATTAACATAAATAAATGTATCAAACAAGGTTGACATGGATGAATCTTAAATCAGTGAAATACCTAATTGCTGAATGAACTCAGATTCAAATTCCCAATCTCAATCAATAACTCTATAAGAAATCGATTTGATAATTAAACTAATATCAAATCGAGGTTCACATATAAATTAACTGATTGACTGATGTTGACGATGTTTTCTCAAGATGAAACTCAGACTCAAACGAAGGATTATCCGCTGAAAAAAAAAGGGAAAGGACTTGAATGTTTGGCGATGAAATCCGTGGAGGTGAAGACGAATAGAAGTTATGTCTCAACTCTCAACTGTTTTCAGCTAGACACATTAACTTCGTTCTCTACCATATCACCAAAATTTGGACAAAATAAATGAAGAAATAAATGAATTTATTTTCAGTGATTTTCCTTTATTGTTTTCTGATTTTCAAAATTTATCTCATATGTTATTTCAACAGAATTCTGTTGAGATAAAAATCCGGTTCTGTTACGCTGCTGGGGTTGAAATTTCATCAGACCAAAAGTTGGGTGGGGAAAAGAAAAGTCGAGGCTAACTTAAGAAGTTCACCGAAATATTGAGGGTAGGCGGGCAATTGCACCAACAAAACACGGAGCACTGTAACAGATCGCATTTTCAGTAACCATTGAAGACGTTACGAGCTTCCCAACAATGTATGCGCGTTGCTGAAATGCAAACCGTGACTAAAGGCGCTGTTGGAAAAAACCTGAATTCGTGTAGTGCATTTTCAACTAAAATGAAGAAGAAAAAGGTTAATTCCAAATGGCCAACTGTACTGAACTTGCATTGATAATTCTTACATCCCAAAATAAACCAAACACCACAATTGTACTGACTTATACATTGTACTGATAATTCTTACATCCCAAAAACATGAACTTACATAAGGAACTAAAAATCACGACTATGTCAGAAACTTAAATTGAAACATTCAATCAGAAACAAGGTCAATCATCTCAATGTCAGCATTTGCAGCAGTACCACCTGCACCCTCATTTGCACCAGGAGCATTTGCAGCAGCACCGCCCTCAATTGCACCACCAATATCAGCAGCACTTAAGGGACTCAACGTTCCCTTCTCAACCACCACAACTTGCCAAGTAGAACTACAAAAAGGGAATGGGTAAAATATTTTCCCAATTGTCCAAACATGACCTATACAAAGGGATAATATAATACAGTGTGACCCTCTAAAAGTAAGTAATGTCTTAAAAGTAAGTGAAAAGAAACTATTCAAAGTAAGTGACCCTCTACAAAGTTATTTAATTTGTATCATCTAGAGGAATGTGAAAAGAAACTACTTCTCTAAAAGTAAGTAATTAAGCCTTATTAGGCAGTTAAACGCATTTACTGCTAGGTTAGGGGTAAACCAAAGGTTTGAGGATACAAAATCCTCAGTAAAAACATTTTTTTTGTTTTTCATTTTCAATTCCAAATCTAATCCCCAGAGAGGTTGAGTGTGTGAAGTGAAAGGTTGAGTGAACGACCAGAGTAGACCAGCCTTCCTAGCCACAACTACATGCCAGGAACCTGCAATTACACTAGATATAGGATTAGGTAATGACTAATAATTAATGTTGTTAGGGCATTGTCCGGTCAAACCCACTAGCGTTGGTATGTCAAGCTAGTTGTCAGTTTTAGGTGTCAAAACTCAATTCTTGATTTAGCCTACTAGAGTTTAGATTTCAGAAATGGGATATAGACAAAGTAGTAGAGACCTTGAAGACGAAGACTGTGAAGACAAAGAAGACATCAATTATTCTTCATCGACAAAAGGTTAGTAGGAGTTATGACTTTATGGATATTCTTCTATTTCTACTTTCTCTATTCTTTCGAAATATAGTCGACTACTTTAGTAGT
>JAJJMA010165531.1:0-19911 GCA_023529015.1 Papaver nudicaule | reverse complement strand
TTCTCTTATCTCTTCTGCCATGGTACTAGCTAGCTAGTGCTGGGTGGGTTATGATTCTCACTTCTACTGCTTCATTAGATTTGTGATTCAAATCAAAGATGATACAAACAAGAAATGAGAAGTCAAAAATGGAAATTTAACTCTCGGTCCAGACCGAGAATGTGAGAGGGATGTGGGGGGCCCAATTGACAGGAATAACAGGGGTCCATTGGAACTGTTCCTCTCACATGGGTGACTCTATAAGGCTTTTCTGGGAAATTTATTACTTGATGCCCCACCAAATGAAAAAGTAGAGTTGTACACGTGTATTGACTGGTGGCTCTGATCGTGGGTCCCACTTATGAAAATTCTAACATTGTTTTTTTTGTTGACCTCTTTCTTAAGTGGGTGAATAATTAACTCAATTTTATCAGGGGCAGGTTCATATAGTGTTAGCTCCACTGAACCAGGAAGACGAGAACTTTGAGGTTTCTAGATCTTTTGTGTATCAATCTCTTCATCCTAATGCCGAACAAAATTTCTGGGAAGACATATTTAACAACTATACTGCGGAGTATCAGGATTACAGAGGTCGGGATTCAAGCAAGCTGAAGAAGAGATTTTTAACAATTAATTCACAGGTTCTGGAGTTTGTTGCGCTAGTCCACGGAATGAATCAAAAGAAGATGGTTGGTGAAACTAACGACGAAGTTTTAAGCAGGTCGCTAAATGAATGGAAAATTTTGAAAAAAGGGAAACCATTTTACTTTTTAAATTGCTTCCATGTTTTGCTTACATTGAGAAACATCTACAACCCTTGGTTTTTTTTTAGGAAAAAAAAAAAAGCGTTCGACTTATGTTCAAAATTTCATTATATTTTTCATTTAAATTATAGATCCAGGTAACGACCAAAATTTGATCTACGTAACTTTACCCGTATCAAACACTCAATTATGGCTGGGTATGATTCAACTGAAGATCTAGCAATCCTTACATCTTGGTATAATCAAATAAGCATTTCCGATGTTCAACGACAGACGGTTCCAACTTCAGTTTTATGGGAGCAAGTGTGGAGCAACTACAAGGAAAATTATGGTAATCCTCGGCACAGATCTTCCCAAAAAATACGTGATAGGTTTGCTGTGATTACCAAAACAATAACAAATTATGTACACATACAAGTGGCTATTTATAAAGGGATTGCAACTACTCCTCCGGATGTCGATATAATGGAGGAACTCGGAAGGCGATTCTATCTTCAAAAATACAGGAAACCATTTACACTTGATGGGAGTATCAATTTCTGAAGGATAGATTTCCCCAAGTCAACCCAGAAAATACTCCTTACGATCCACCAGAATAATTTATATTTAAATTAGTGACCAAGGTAACGGCGAAAATTTGACCCACGTAATTTTTTCCCACAATGTCAAATCCTTTAAGACGACGAAATGCTACACCTTCTTCTTCTACACCATCATCTCCTCCACCATCTTCTCCCCCAAACTTTGTTTTACTCGGTACTCCTCCACCATCTTCTCCTCCAAACTTTGTTTTACTCGGTACTCCTCCAGCATCTCCGAAGTTTCGGAGCATTACTGGGAAGTTAGTCCATAACTACTACTACACTGAACCTTCATCAAAACCTCCTCCTCCATTTAAAAGACTGTATCCTACTCCTCCTAGACACTATGGTAAACCAGTAGTTAAGCGATGCAAATCTTCTACAACTTCCTCTTCTTCATTATCTAAGACTAAAAAAGAACCTGCACCCAAAAAAACCGCAAATCATCTAGATTCATTACCAGATGTATCTAAACCTCTTCCTAAGTTTACGTGGAATGAAGATTTATGTCTTTGTAAAAACTATATGCTTTTTTATCCAACCCCGGACGATATAAAACGCAATCGTGTTAAGGTAAATGAGCCACAATTGTGGACTACTGTCATAGACGTCATTCCAAAGTTGCGCGTGATCTGGATACTTTGTGGTCACGTTGGAGAAAAATACACCAAAGAGTCCATGAATTTATGCACTTAGGGAGATTGATCAAAGGTCATTTTTCGGAAGATACTAATGATGAAAATTTGGCGAGGACTTTGAAGCAATGGCATTGACGTAAAGGAAAGAAATTCAAGTACGAACAACATTACCGTCTCCTCAAGTGTTTTCTTATTAATCGTTATGTGTCTTGAGAAATAAGGCTCTTTCATATGTGTGGCTTGAGAAATAAGGCTCTTTCATATGGGGTCCGAGTGTAGTTTGGTTCTTGTTCGTTAACTTCGTTAGACCTAACACAGTCTTTTATTTTGGGTAAAAGTCAAACGAGTGTGGTTTGCTTCGACTTTACCAAAATAAAGGACTGTGTTAGGCCAAACCGATCTGTTATCAGACAACCTTGATACAACTCCCCATAGGAAAGAACATCTGTTAAAAAATCATGCTCTTTCCTAGGGTAAAGGCAAATCAACTTATAAGATTAAATAAGATTAGTTTGCCTCTCTTCATAGGAAGGAGCATTTTTATTTGTGAATGTACTAAAATTATGACTGATGCAAAATGGAAACGAGTCTTCATTAAATATATTTCTTTAAATCTTTGGTTAATACTTTCATTACATACTGTCGTGAATCAATTTCATCATATATTGTCATTAAATATTATCCCGTTAATACTATCGTTAATAATGTCCAGTTTATTTACTTAATATTAGTCCCGGTTGATTGTTGCTTCTTGTTCGTTAACTTCGTGTGACTTCTGTTAAACAAAGTCGCGGTTGATTGTTGGTTGCTTCTTGTTCGTTAACTTCATGTGACGAATGTTGCTGACAATGCGCTCTTTAGTAGACTTTTTTGCTTTCAATTTTTCGTTGCCTGGAACGTTTGGAACTCTCGCTTGGAAGTGCCTCCTCTTTGGTGCAAATTTCTTCGCCTCATTAATTTCCAAAATCTTCACACTTCTAAGACTTTTACTGTGCTCTATCTTCTTATAACTTTTACAGATTTTGTCAACTGATTTTGTTAGCGTAGCTCCACTGGTAACAAGTTTGTTTGCTGCTTCACGTAAAACTTCAGTGAAATCAAGTTTTTTCTCTACCTCTTGTACTGCTATTTCCCTACGAACACGGAATTTGTTAAAACTAGTCTCAGGAAAACACGACATCTTCATTTTTGGTATGAAGGAAGGGAAGAGAGTAAGTTTTTGGTGTGATTTTTTGGGTGTGAAACTCGTCAATTTATACTCGAAAGAATTTTTACCGTTAGAGAGAAACAATACCGTTAGATTCTGTGTCTAACGGTCGAGATAGAGATTCTCTGTCGGGAAAGACTCCCGACGTCGAGATTGTGTCTCTCGGCTGTTAGATTGTTCCACTTTACCATAGTGGGAAACACGTTTTGCCTGGCCACGTGGCCAGGCAAATCACAAAAAAGACCCCTTGCATAGGAAGGGGCCTACCTTATCCTGTATGTATGTGTTGGATAAAGAGTGCTACTGAGACAGAATGGAGTTCTCCATTACGGCAACTCATATGGTAGAATAAAAAGATCCACGTCTTAGTGATAATCCATAAGATATAGATTTAAGTGGGAAAAAAATGCTACTATGAACCAGTTTTAATCCACAACTTGTGGACGTCCAGAGGGTATGCATCAAATTTGAGGTACTCTATGTGGACTAGTCCATCCGGGCACACAATGATCGGAACCCAACACGGTCTTGCAGTGTCCGGATGATTTTTTTTTTCTCATCCGGTCACAAGATGGCCGGACAGTTTTTTTTTTTTGTTTTTCCTCATCCGGTTTCTCTACGACCAGATGAGATTTCATTTTCAAAAACAAAAAAGAGCCGTTCGCAACGGTCCAAAAGCAACGGTAAGAAAGCAACGGTCTTAATTTTTTGTTGTATAAAAACCCTAGCCTTTGTTCTTTCTTGTTCCATTGTTGTGTAAACCAAAAATCTTCCCTTCTTTCTCCCATTTCTCTCCAAAATTCACAAGATGAGAGCTCCCAACTACACTTTAGATGAAGATTTAGCCCTTGTTCAAGCTTTTATTGATTTTGGAGGTGATAGTGCTATTGGAGTACAACAAAAGAAGGGGAGACTTTGGGCGAAAATCATACCGTATTTCAATGAGAAGACTAAAAATCCACACAAACGAAAACAACATAGCTTGCAAAATCGTCTATTGACTATTAGGAAGGAACCCGTAACTTCGTTTGTCTTATGGGAAAGTTTTACCCAAAAAAAGTTAGCGGTTGGTCGCCGGAAGATTTGGTAAGGTTCTTATAATTTTTTTACATCTTGGTTTTTAGTATAATTCACATGTATAATTACTCTACAATTTTTGATTATAGGCACACCAAGCTCGGATTGAATACTTGAGACTTTACCGCAAACCATTTTCCCACGAAGAAACCTACAAGCTTTTCAAGTATGTCAAAGGTTTTGATTATACCAAATGTACTAACGAGGATGAGGAAGAAATACCCGTTGCACCTATTCCAATTGTAGATGTTGATGGAGAAAAAGAAGAAGAAGAATAGGGATATGGTGGAGAAGAAGAAAATGAAGAAAAAGCCGATGATGAAGAAATAATCGTTGCACTTATCCATCCTCCTTACAAACCAACACCCGTCGTCGACATTGAAGAACAACAAAAGGAAGATGAACGAAACAAACGAGCGCGCGGCATTAAACACAACAAAAAACTCAAGAAGGCTAAATACACCAATGATGAGAATTCCTCCTCCTCTTCAATTGATTCAATATTCTCTCAAAGTTCCGACAAAATCATCTCTTATTTCAAAGAAAAAGATGCGGAAAGGGCATTACCTCTCAACAAGCAGAGAATGACATAATCGAACGTCGTCTCAATGCGGAACAAGCAAGAAGAGTTCACGATTTGATGACTATGGATATGTCTAAGTTGAGTGCAAATCAAAGGGCATGGGTTGAAAAGCAACAACAACAAGAGATGGAGAAGAACAGTTAACTTTACTTGACTTATTTGTTCAATTTTAGTGTTTGCCAAGTTGTATTTTTTTTTCTAAATTGAAAGCCTTTGGCTCAACCTAGTACTAGTAGTTATGTATTAACTCTGCATTTTCATTTTCTCAAGTTATTTTTGAAGCACAAAAAAGTGTCAGGTTTTGTTATTGCAGCACAGTAAACTCAAGTCAAAGACATAGAAGCACATGAACTCAAATTTGTACCTAAATTGAGCAATGGAGCTTGGAACCAACAAATGACAGTAGTCACTCGACAAAAGATGCAAAAACTATATCACAAGTAATAATACTTGACATTCAGGCAAAGAGATAAGTTATGGTCACCACCCTTCAGGAACTCTTCCATTTCCTTTTTGATATTGGGCCATGTGACTTTTTTGATTCTTCTATCTTACCAAGTTGTGCACCATCCACAGACGCTTCATTTATATGAACCAAAACATTCCTGGTTGGATACTGGCTAATTAGTGAAACTCTGACGCCAGATTTTCAGGTTTCTTATTCTATAAAAGTCCTAGCTGGATACTGGCTAAAGAGGTACGCTCGAGAACAGTTACCAACTAACAGTAAAGTCTCTGAACAAATAAACATCAAGTCAGGGATCTCCCAACTTAACATCTCCCATGTATACTGGACTTGTTGGACTAGAATCAACCAGATTCTGTATATGAAACCAATTAAACAGGGGTCTGATTTATCATTTAACACTAGTGGAATTACAAGAAGCAATCTGCAGCAGATCAGACAAGAAAATACATGGTCATTATGGAGCAGGTGTAAAATAAGGCAACTTTAAGAGATATTTTAACTTACAGATGAGTGACCCAATATGTGTGCGCATAAGTCTATCCATCTGGAGCCGCATCTGTGCCATGTTTCGCCCATATGTGTGCACATAAGGCTTCCCGAAGCGCCTCATACATTGGCACATTTATCAACTCATGATAGTTGACAGGTTTAGGTTCGAGAGATAAACTCGCATCTGCCCTGCTCTTGGTGTTTTCCATGCACCATCACGACGTTCATCTTCAATTATCATGTTGTGGAGAATCAAACAAGTCTTCATTATGTATTTCAGATCATCTTCGTCCCAATACTTGACTGGTACTGCTACAATGTGAAATTTAGCTTGTAGAATCCCAAATGCTCTCTCGACGTCCTTACACTTTCCCATTTGGTGACCATTGAATAATTCTTGTTGGCGTGTATGCGGTTGCTTGTAAGATTGCACAATAGTTGATAATCTTGGGTAAATTCCATCGGCTAAATAGTAACACATATCATATCTATGACCATTAATCCGGAAATCAACTTTTGGGGCATCCTGCGATAATATATTATCAATAATGTGTTTGCATTTTTTGTGTCTGGTCACAATGTTATACATACCTTTCAACTCAGACCACCCACCTCTATATTTGATATGATTTCTACATGTTCTTTGCTGCGACACACTCTCATACATCAACTCCATACTCTCAGCCATCTTGGACTTACCAATAATCTAAGGCAAAACCCCTCAACCAATTACCATCTAATTTAATCAGTTACCATCTAATTCAACCAACATACAGAAAAAAAAAAACATGGGTTGTGCTAAAATCATATAATCATCACGAGACGAACATCAAGAACCACAAAGATAAAAATTGTAAGGATTCTGTAAAATCCGTCCCTAAAATCTTAAAACCCTAATCATATAAACAAATCAACAAAAAGATTGTATGCATGTTCAAAGTTTATCATGGTTGTTAAAGATTGAATTTCAAACATACCTTAGACCAATTTTGAGCTGAATTCAACTTTTCCCCATTGGATTTCAAAATCTCGCCATGTTGAAGATACCCCAAAGTTTTGCTTTGATTGAGATACTGATTTGCCTTGATTTTTTTCTAGATTGAAGAAGAAGAATTTCAAATTTTCCCCATGTTTTTGTAGAAATCAGGAGCTCAGTTTCTCCGGTACGTTTCAGTGGTTAATGGTCTGATTTTGATGGGGAGATGAAATTCAGAACTACAAACAGAAATTGAAAGTTAGGGTTTAGGATGGAGATGAAGTTGGAGATTAGTCTTTTTCCATTTATAAGAATCAATGAAGGTCTGGTTTGATTCAAGGAAGAGCGACACTCTTCCTGCAACTACAAGGGAGAAGAAGAAGAAGATTGGAAACAGGATACAATTTGTTTTTTTTCGAAATATTAATGAAAACTTCATCTGGTCATCAAAAAACCGGATATAATTTTATTTTTTTTTAAATATATCCGGTCTCTAGTGAGCCAGATATAGTATTCGGTCATCCAGAAACCGGATGGATAATTTTCCCTATTTTTACCATAGTGGGTTTTCACCCCCACATGTTGCTGATATTCCACATCTTTCAGAGATTCATTAAGATATGGATGCAAAAGCATCCATACCATAGGAGTTGGCCTTATGAACATCACAACCTCCTAACCTTTGATTACTCTGAACATGTGCATTTGGAATTTTGGATCACAATATGAAACAACTTTGGACGATATTAATGAGAATCGCGTGGCAGTAAGCGTGCTTAATCATGTGGAGATAGAATACAGTGGTTTAACCATTTCTGGCACAATGGTGATACTAATTTCTGGTATAGATGAGAGTTGCAGTCTTGAAGACTGTGTGGTAATGTCATTGAGACCAACAATGCATTTGTTCCTATATACTGTGGCCTTACCAAAGCTGCTTTCTTTGGCTCCAGCATGAATCTCAGACTACTTCCACAATGCATTTCAACTACCTAATCAGGGAGGCATCTTTTTAGCTTTCAGATTGGGCAATTGGATTCTCTAGGCAATCTGGAAATCTAGAAGAGAAAACGGCAACAGTGTCCTACTGTTCCAAGTAATGTAATAATCTATTCAACGTTTTTGAAAAGGTAAGCTTATGTCTGTTCCGAGTTTTGCGCCGATCTGGTCAGCGATTCTCCTATTACAACTCGGAACTAAATGGACCAACTAACCCCAGCCACAGTGTGGTTGACAAGTGTAGTTTAGGTTACCCGGCTTATTTCAAACCCACCCAAATTACTTCTTATTTCTTCACGAAAAAATCCAGGCACCATCTTCTCAATACTTCTTCTTCCATTCATTAAAAACCAACCCATTAACAAATTCTTATTCATCGAACACTTGATTGGTCGACTGTTTAGGTATTTTGTTTGATCAAGTGCAACAAAAAAAAAACCACACACAAGATTTCTGATAAGGTATTTTAATTTTCAGTTTTAGTTCTGATTTTCGATTTGTTAAATCAAACTTGGTTGTGGATCTTGGCGGCAGGTTTCTATGGGTTGATTGTCACTCTGGGTACGTGTCGTCAACGTATCGACAAGTTCAGTGTCAATCGGTTCAGTGTTCTACCGCGTTGAGTACTACCGGTCCACCGGCAGTAAATTTTGCTACAACCGAGTGTACCAAGAGTTTGTGTCATACGAATCCAGAAAACACAATCAGTGTCAATAAATGGTTCGGTATCAACCGTCGATCGTTTTCTATTCTCCTGTGGCCCCGCTTTTCTACTGGATCGGTTGGCTACTGGTGTTCAAGGGATGGTGGGTCTGGGGAGGAACATAATCGGTTTACCATCACAACTATCAGCAAGATTTAATCTCAACCGTAAATTTGCTGTTTGTTTACCGTCTTCTATTCAATCCAACGGTGTTATATTCATCGACGGTGGCCCGTATACGATTCGCCGTAAAGGCGACGTGTCGAAATCGCTGATTTACACACCGATTTTGAGTAGACCCGCAACAGAATCGGAACCAACTTCAGATGATCAGTACTACATTGGAGTGAAGTCAATCAAGGTTAACGGTATCCGGATTCCGTTGAACCCGGAGTTGTTGTCGATTAATAGTGGAACCGGTTTTGGTGGAACCAAATTAAGCACAATTGTTCCATACACTACATTAGAGAGCTCAATTTACAATGCCTTAACCGAGGCTTTTGTGATCAATTCCAAGTCTTACAATTTGACAAGAGCAGAACCGATTGAGCCGTTTCGGTTCTGTTTTGGAACTGAGAATATTAGGTGGAACAGAAATGGACCCGTGGTTGGAAACGTGGAGCTAGAGCTGCAGAGTGAGATGGTGAAATTGAGGATTTTTGGTTCCAACTTAATGGTTCCGGTTACTGATGGAGTAATGTGTGTGGGTTTGTTGGATGGAGGTTTGGAACAGAAAACTTCAATTGTTATAGGTGGGTTTCAACTGGAGAAAAATCTGCTGGAATTCGATCTTGGGACTTCCATGTTGGGGTTCAGTTCTTCTTTACTGAACAAGAAAACAAGCTGTTCTGGGTTCAGTTTTAATCTGGTTTCAATTGACTCCTCTTGACTCGTTTAAATGAGGTTGTAATCAATCAAGATTTTAGTTTTGCTAATACTTATAATTTTGTAAGATTATGTTGTGTAAGTGTAACATTTTGTGAGTCACATGAATGCACTAAATTTTGATGCTTGACAGTCAAAAAGAAATATGTGACCAAAACTTTGTCTAGTGACCCAAAAATATTCACTTGACCTATAATCTGCTATAAGAGCATTAATACTCCCATGATCCTTATATCTCAATGAGAATTTATTCTTATACTGTGGTCTTGCCAAAGCTGCCTGATTGTACCGAATATAAAATTCTAGCACAAACACAATAACTGTTGATGTAGAATGCAGAACTGTTAATCTGGATCTCTGTTTGCAGTCTTCAACTTTCACACGAACTGGATTGAGAGAGAGGGGGTACCTGCAGAAAACCCTCTGATGCTAAAGTCAGTAGGTGTTTTGCACAGGTGAATCTGTATGAGAAAAATTGCGTACCTTTGGGTGTTCAGGAGTCCCCTATTTATATGGTTGATTGGTAGGTCAAGACCTAATTCCGAAATATGAAAGTACTGTAATTACTTGGCCTGCAAGTATCTCCAGAATGTTCCAGAAGTCTCCTGAACTTTCCTTCAGATCCACAGCCGTTGGACTGCACAAATGGACCGCTGAACCTCCTACAGAAAGGCCCGAAGGTGGCCAAAAGAACACACAAAGAGAAAAAGCCCGAGATGGGTCGGACAAGGCCGGACGGGTCGGGCCAGACCGACCCGAGCCCGGTAGCCCGATTTATTAACTGAACGGTCTGGATCGGATCGGGTTGACCCGGTCGACCGACCCGTTGACACATGTCAGTGTCAACGATCTCACCTGTGCCGGGCACGGCCGCCGGTGGCATCTCCTGACCACATGTCGCTTTTTGAAGTCCGCCACGTGTCATCGGATTCGCTGCCACGTGTCTCCGTGGGATGCTGCCACGTGTCACATTGATGCTGACGTGGCCTCCTATGTGGCGCCTACCCTTGTCAGTTTCTCTGTTTTCACCCCAAACCTCCTATGCTTGGTGTTTGGGTGTCTATATCGCTCTACTTAGCCAATATAGGTGTTTGGGCACCTGTATCAAGGCTGCCATGCGCTGCACCTGTATCAAGGCTGCCTAGAAAAACATAGTATTTGGCCACCTATATTGCTCTACTTAGCCAATAATAGGGCGCCAAAATACTAGGGTACAAACATCGCCCCCTCTTAACCTCTAACTTGTTAGGGGTTAAGAAGTTCAGGTTACCACAAAATCTTGTTGACGGAAACTCGCCCCCATGCCTATAGCCTGGTGCTGTCACTCTACCCGCCCCCAAGTATACTGTTCGTACTAGGAAGTCTACACACCCTAAGCATCAGTCGTTATTGCTGCTGACGGGTCATGTAACTGAACCTCGGTACTAATGTGGCGCGGCTCAAAGTTGGCAAGGGTGCATTCCTTCCAACAGTAACACGCACACACACACACAAGTTGTGATTCAGGTTTCCTGCCATCTTGAACTGCATAGGGGGCCAGCCTATCATCCAAGATCGCACAGAAAACCCAAATATGTATCCACAAGCCGGACATAAAAGACAAAAAATATGATAAAATAATACTGAATTAAGATTCTGAAAGTAAACAAGATAGGTACCCGCTGCTCGACAAATCTGCCTCGTTAAAACCCAGTGGGAAAAAGAATGCAGCACAGCGGGATTTTCAGCAATACATGAAATCTAATAAATGGTAAAATCTCTTCATGTGAAAACCGTTCCAAGGTTTCCATGGCTTGGAATCATTACTCCCGTCCAATTTCTTCAGCCAATATGAACCCTTTGATGCGGGCTTGTCTACTATATATGGACCCTCCTTGTTTAGTCTGAGCTTCCCACAGTTGGGCTCCATTGTTGCAGGTCGGGTCTTCTTCAGCACGTATTCCCCATGATGGAATATTCGTTCCTTGACTTTTCGATCATAGCCAAGTTTGACTGCCTGTTGGTATCGAACCAGATTTTGCAAGGCTTACTTTCTCTGTTCCTCCAGCAGTTCTTTATCTAAAGCCAGTAGTGTATCATTTGTCCCTGACTTAATAGATTCAGTTTTGATCGTACTTAACTGCACCTCTGTAGTTATGACTGCTTCTGAGTGTGAAGGGAGAAAATTCAGTTGATCTTCTTGGAGTCGTTCGGTAAGACCACAAGACTCCTGCGAACTCTTCTACCCATCTCTCCTTTGCTCTGTCCAGTCTCTTCTTCATATTTTCGAGAATGACCTTATTTGTTGCCTCTGCCTGCCCGTTGCTCGGGGCGTAATAAGGGGCAGAGAAGTTATGACGAATATTTAAGCCATCACATAACTTCTTAACATCATTTGAATCAAACTGTTTCCCATTGTCAGATATCAACTGATATGGGATTCTGAATCTGCAGACGATATTCTGCCACAAAAACCTCTTGACATCGTTACTCTCTACCTGTGTCAGGGCCACTGCTTCCACCCACTTGGTAAAATAATCCGTTGCAGCCAGCACATATTTAACATTTCCAGAAGCGCGAGGGAAGGGTCCCATCACGTCGAGTCCCCACTTAGCAAACAGCCAGGGACTCAAAACTGGATGTAACTCGTTAGCAGGTCTATTTGGGACTGGTGCATGCTCATGGCAGGCTACACACTTTTTCGCGAACTCTTTGGCATCTTTCTGCAAATATGGCCAGAAATATCCTTGAGTGAGTACTCGATGGGCAAGACTGCTTCCTCCAGCATGATTCCCACAGACTCCTTCATGTGCCTCACTCAAAATCTTTTGCCCATCCTCCGTGGATACACATTTCAGATATGGTTCCAGAGCTACTGAAGTTTGGTATAATTCACCTTCGATCAGGGAATACCTCCAGGCATGTTTGGTAATCTTTAAACGAAGACTCTTCTCTTCAGGTAGTTTTCCAGTTTTTAGATATTGGATATAAGGCTTGCGCCAGTCTGAGACAGTTTCGACACGATCACTTGATTCGCCTTCAGGATCCGTCATCTCAGTGTCTTCTGGTGCACAATTAGGTACCGTATCGCCCCCACTAGCTTGTTTGAGAGTCAAAACCGAATGACTCTCGGAGATGCTAGGTAACTGCTGAAAATAAACCACTATGAACCTAGCAGTGTTAGACTCAACTGCAGAGGATAAGTAAGCTAAGGCATCAGCATGACGATTTCCCGATCTCGGACGTTGCATAATTGAAAATCTGTCAAAACCACTTGCCAGTTTTTTCAAACAATTCAGATAAGACAGCATATTTTCATCTTTCGCTTGATAGGAGCCCAAGAACTGATTGACTACCAGCATAGAGTCAGTTATCAGTTTCACAACTTTCGCCCCCAGTTGCTTGACAGCCTTCAATCCTACAATTGCAGCCTCGTATTCAGCTACATTGTTTGTCGCTGAAAATCCCAATTTGGTTGCCTTCTCGATCATCGAACTTTCTGGTGTATGGATAACACATCCAACACCTGCTCCACTGAAGTTGGAGGAGCCATCTGTAACTACAGTCCAAACCGGTTCAGACGTTTCCACCTCGATCTCAGACTCGCCCCCAGTCTGGCTAGTGGTCACAGTTAGGAGTTTCAGCAACAACTGTTCTTCATCCATTACAGTATTTATGTCATCAACAGGAAAATCTGCCAATAAGGCAGCAACAGCGTGTCCTTTCTCAGCTGTGGGGGTCTCGTACTTAATCTCATAATCTCCAAGGCAATTCGCCCATACGTCCAGGCGACTCGAGTCATCATCTCATCCAAGAATTTTCTTCAATGGATACTCTTAATACAAAATGATTTCTCTACCCTAGAAGTAAGGTTTGAGACGCCGTGAAGCATGAACTAGGGCCAGCGCTATTTTCTCGATCCTGGTGTACCTTGGTTCTGCTCCAGTCAACCGTTTGCTTATATAATCAACTGGCTTCTCATGTGGATCAGCAACGAACAAAACAACACTCACTCTCCCTCTGTTGCAGCTAGGTAAATCCCAATGGGTTGCTCAGGCTTTGGACTAACCAAAATTGGTGGAGTAGACAAATACAACTTAATTGCCCCGAACGCTTCTTCGCACTCATCTGTCCACCCAAACTTGGGTGCCTTTTTCAGAACTTCGAAAAATGGCTTGCATCGGTCAGAAGAGTTTGATATAAAACGGTTCAAAGCTGCGATACGCCCAGTGAGTTTCTGAACTTCCTTCTTTGTTTTTGGTGATGGCATTTCCTGGATGGCTCTGATTTGCTATGGATTCGCCTCAATTCCCCGATGGGTCATCATGTACCCGAGAAATTTTCCAGATGATAACCCGAACGAACACTTAGCTGGATTAAGTTTCATCCTATAATGCCTCAAAATATCGAAAAAACTGCTGTAGATCCTGTAGGTGCGAACTCTCCTGTTCCGACTTCACTACCATGTCATCGATATATACCTCCACAGTCTTGCCTATCAAGTCGACGAACATATCGTCTACCAAGTGCTGATATGTTGCACTTGCATTTTGTGCCCGAACGACATCACAGTATAGCAGTATGCTCCTTTGTCAGTTATGAAAGTTGTATGCTCCTGATCCTCTTCGAACAATGGTATTTGGTTATATCCAGAATAACCATTCATGAATGACAGTTGCTTATAATCAGAAGTTGCATCCACCAGATCATTAATCCTTGGAAGTTGATATGGATCACTCGGACATGCTTTGTTCAAATCAGTAAAATCGATATAGACACGAATTTTACCATTTTTCTTTGGAACTGCCACAATGTTTGATAGCCACTGTGGATATTGTACTGGACGAATAAATCCTGCCTTCAACAGTTTCTCGATCTCGACCGCTACCCCAACTTTCTTTGTGGAAGATATATTTCGAAGTTTCTGGCAAATTGGACGTGAACCTTCGCTGATGTTTAGCTTGTAACAGGCTACACTGGGATCTATTCCTGGCATTTCTGAAAAGTCTCAGGCGAAAACATCCACATTCGCCTTTAACAGTGCAATCAACTCATCGCGCTCAGGTTGGGGTAAATCAGCTCCCACGAACGTAATTCTATGCTCTTCGTTTCCGATCTGTACCTCCACCAATTTCTTTATCGTTGGTGGGTCGGCATCATCCTCTCCCTTATATGATTCAGTCGGGAGAGGTTGCTGTAATTGCTATTTGGTTTCTGCCTGTAGGATGTGATGACCAGTTCAGATTTCATGTACTCTTCCATGGCGTTTTCATGGCATTTATTGGCTGCCATCTGGTCGCTTCGAACTTTAACAACTCCTTCAGGAACGACGAACTTCAAACACTGATGGTACGTTGATGTGGCAGCTTCGATCGCGTGTATCCAGTCACGTCCCACAATTGCGTTGTAAGGGGCTCGGCAATCAAGTAGAAGAAAACTGTTGATAACAGTTTTTATACCTACAGTCATAGGCAAATTCACTTTCCCGATAGCTTTGGTGGTTTCTCCACTGAAACCAATCACAAGATTTTCATCCTCCTCGATCAAATCTTCAGACAAGTTCATGGCTGAATAAGCTCCTGAGAATAGGACGCTCACTGAACTACCCGTGTCCACAAGAACTCGATGGACACGGAACATGCCAATCCAAGCAGTAATGACAACAGCATCGTTGTGTGGGTAATAGACACCTTTTTTGTCTTCATCTGTGAACTCGATTTTCAGGCATCCAACCTCCAGAGTTTCTGCCCCCTTTCCATCGAGAAAGTCAACGTGGTTGAGAACATACCACTCTTTCAGTTGTCTCAGCTTCGTTCTCGTCTCGTCCTTTGCAGCTCGCCTGGTCATCGAATGAATCCTGGCATAACTGACATTAATGACATGATTTACGTTCAACGTCTGCCGAACTGGTTCTCGTGCATGGTCTTTTTTTTACGTTTTCCTGAAGTTTCACGGCGTCGATCATCCGCTGGACCTCGAACCGGAACGCCTTACAGTAATCGATCGTATGTCCATGATCCTTATGATATTCGCAGTATTTGTTCGTGTCACTCCTATCTTTGTTTTCTTCTTGAAGTGGCTGAGGGGGTTTCAAGTCCCTTTTTATCTTGTTGTATACCTCAGATAGTTTGACGTTCAGGGGCGTCAGTTTATTGTTCTGACCCTTTTTTCCAGCCTCCCTCTTTTCGTATTGGTTCATGTTAGGCTCCACACGATCACTGTTCTGTCCACCTTGGCGGTTCTTTGACTTATCTTTCTTCCCATTGTGTGATTGGAGGGTGGACCTATCTGCTTCTCTGCGAGCTCTCGAGTCATCTTCTACACGAGCGTACTGCTCAACTCGGTCATATAGCTCCTCCAAATTTCTTGCTGGTTCACGAACAAGGGAGTTGTAAATTCCTGAACTGTCTGGTGGAATTGCTTGTTTATAAGATTCGATGACCAGTTGATCAATAGGGTCATCCACCTCTGCTAGTTCCTGTCTGAATCGTTGGGTAAACTGTCTCAGAGTTCCCCACTCTTCACCTTCAACTGGAAAAGGGAATGAATTTCCTTCCGATTACGCCTGTTATGCCTGTACTGTTGGAAAAACTTTTTGATAAGTTTGTCATATGAACCAATTGATCTCGACCGGAGCGAGATTTGAACCATACAATCGCCCCACCGGTCAGTGATTGCGGAAAAATCTTGCACATCAGTTTATCGTTGCTTTCCCATAGCGTCATTGATGTCTCGTAGCGCAGGACATGCTCCGACGGGTCATCATACTTATCCTCGAACTTTGGCAATTTTGGTATCTGAAAGTTTTCTGGTGGATGAAAACTTCTGATTCTGTCATCGAATGGGGCTCCTGCACTCCGATGGAGTCGTCTCAGATTATCATCTCTGGCTCCTTTCCTGGCCAAAGCGCGATCAATCATCTTTTTGAGGCGTGCTTCAGTAATGGCACCAACATCGTCGTCGTCTGGGTCGTCCTGGATGATGTGTTCGTCTAGGTCTGCCGTTCTCAGGCTTAGCCCTAACTCTTTTCCTACGGGGTGCAACATCACTGCTGGCTGTATCGCTTTCTGAACTGCTGCGATCATCTCGAGCTCTGTCTCTCCTTGTTATCTGACCTCGAAGGCCATCCCTCAAATGCTTGACTCCAGAACGGATCTGAGCGGTGCTTTGCTCAGATGCGTACTCTCGTTCACGACCTCGTCCACGTCCAGAATGGTCCGCTAAACCAGCATTACCTTGGCAGTTTCCCTGTTCAGGGTGTCTCCGTCTAGGAAGATCTCCTGTTGGTACCACAACTGGTCCCACCTCCGATGCTAAAGTCAGTAGGTGTTTTGCACAGGTGAATCTGTATGAGAAAAATTGCGTACCTTTGGGTGTTCAGGAGTCCCCTATTTATATGGTTGATTGGTAGGTCAAGACCTAATTCCGAAATATGGAAATACTGTAATTACTTGGCCTGCAAGTATCTCCAGAATGTTCCAGAAGTCTCCTGTACTTTCCTTCAGATCCACCGCCGTTGGACTGCACAAATGGACCGCTGAACCGCCTGTAGAAAGGCCCGAAGGTGGCCAAAAGAACACACAAAGAGAAAAAGCCTGAGATGGGTCGGACAAGGCCGGACGGGTCGGGCCAGACCGACCCGAGCCCGGTAGCCCGATTTATTAACTGAACGGTCTGGGTCGGATCGGGTTGACCCGGTCGACCGACCCGCTGACACGTGTCAGTGTCAACGATCTCACCGGCGCCGGTGGCATCTCCTGACCACGTGTCGCTTTTTGAAGTCCGCCACGTGTCTCCGTGGGATGCTGCCACGTGTCTCCGTGGGATGCTGCCACGTGTCTCCGTTGGATGCTGCAACGTGTCACGTTGTCTGCTTACGTGGCCTCCTATGTGGCGCCTACCCTTGTGAGTTTCCCTGTTTCCACCCCAAACCTCCTATGCTTGGTGTTTGGGTGTCTATATCGCTCTACTTAGCCAATATAGGTGTTTGGGCACCTGGATCAAGGCCGCCATGCGCTGCACCTGTATCAAGGCTGCCTAGTAAAACATAGTATTTGGCCACCTATATTGCTCTACTTAGCCAATAATAAAAGCCAAAATACTAGGGTACAAACATTGCCTTCTTTTGGCTCCAACATGAATCTCAGACTACCTCCAGGAATGCTTGCATTTTGCTATTTATCGTATCAAGAGGCAGTTCCACTTTACCTAGTTCTCTCATTCATTAGAAAACTGCAATTCACTGGGCTTTTGAAAGTAGAAAAATTTTACTTAGAAGAGGAACAGGCCCAGCCCGCGAAGCATAACACAAAACAAAATAGACCCGCTTTTTAGAGTTCCAATTTTGCGTAACTTCTAAGCAACTGTAGTTTCCTAATTTGAACTCCGTCCATCGACTTCTAAATTTGGATCACCAATCTCTATAAATACGCATGATTGTGTTAGTCCAGACCAGAGAAGGCATTCTTTCTTTGTGTCTAAGGTTGTAAGTAAGAACTCGCAGTACTACTCTTTCTTCTTCTTTTCTTTTTTCTGTCTGTTTTTGGTTATGTCTGTGATGGAGAGGTCTTTGGAGATGGAAGATGAGTATGAGATGGATGATATATTATTAGATTTGGAGGAGGATGTCGACATGGATGATGATGGTGGGGATCCGTATGGTTTCATTGACTACATAGACAGTATAATTTTCCTTGATGATCTGCCAGAGTTCGACGGGTCTGATTGTTCCAAACCGGATGAGTTTTTGGAGTGGTTTTACCAGATTGATGGGCAATTCAACTTGCAGAAGGTCAAGGATGCAACGCGACTCAAGGCAGCTGTTACCAGATTGAGGTCCTCTGCGTCGGAATGGTGGAGTGATCTCACCAACTCTCGAGCAGAACAAGGGTTGGATGAGATTAGTACCTGGGGAGAGATGCTGTGGTACATGTACCAGAGGTTTGTTCCAGAGGAGGATAGTCTGTGTTTATTTATGATTGAGGCTGAAGAGGTACCAGATTCACTATGGGACTTGCGCAGGAAGAAGAATTACTTAGTTTGATTGATTTCTGTATTTTTATTTTTGTTAAATCTAACACCGTGTTTGTTTTTAACTGACTCGGCCACTGACTCTGACTCGGCCACTGACTCGGCTCGAGTCAGATGTCAGACCGTTTGTTTTTGCATTTTTAATGGCACTGACTCGGGCACTGACTCGCGGTCTACCTCTGACTCAGACCTGATAGAGTCAGTGATCGAATTTCTCCTGACTCGGTGGTCTAAACCACTGACTCACTTAAGGAGTCAAAATTGCCCTCGAAACTTTAAAGAAAACATTCATCATTTTCACTTTTTTTCTCTGTTCGATACAAACTGAGAAAACCATCTCCTTCGTTCCATCTCTTTCATTCATGGTTCGTTCCCTCTATGAAATCTATCTCTCGATTCATATCTTGTACGATATCTCAATTTTATTTTTCAGCTTGTCTCCTTCACCGCTTTTTATCTCCGAATTTAACTGAAGGGCGTGTTTTCAAATTTAGGGTTCATCAATCCTGGTATATCTTGTCTCTAATTTGATTTAATATTGTATGATAGGTGATTTTGATTCATACCCACGTTTAATTTGCTTGTTTTAGTGGAATTAATCAATTGATTCATGAGAAATTTTCTGGTATACTATTTTTCTTTTTATAGATGTAATTGCTAACAAGGTATTCGATGAAATGTTTGTGAATTGATATTCTTGCTTCCATGCTGTTTAAGTGATCTTTTTAGGTCTAATTTGGGGTTTGCTGAATTTTATCTATGGTTTAAGAATGGATATAAAGTAGAAAGAATATTGAAATGTTGTTGTTACTATCCCTGGTAAGAAAAGTTCAAATTTGGTTACAACGATACGTGATATGCTTGATACTGAATATAAGTTTTCTGAAATGTGCAACATACTATAATAATGCCCAGAGTCTAGCAACTAAAGATGCTGGAGTTATTGCTGGACTCGATGTTGCTAGAATCATCATTGAACCAACTGCTGCAGCCTGCCACTATCGCATACGGTGTTGACAAGAAGGGTGGCGAGAAGACATCCTTATACGGACATGCAAACAGAGATTAGTGTATACAAAGCTAAGTCGATGGAGTAAATGCAGTTTTCCGTTGCTTTGACATTGTTACTGGGAATAGTTTGTACTATAGCATATAATGTAAGTTGTTGTCAAGTTGCAAGTGTGAAAGTGTCCATGGAGTCTATAGAGAGTTGGGAGAATCTCATATCAGTTGAGTATTTTTTTTTTTGAAAGGAAGTTGAGTATATAACCTCAACTGTAACTCATTGAAATTTTATTTTTTTGTAGAACAATTTTATTGAATTGTAGTGGTAGATTTTTATGGTCAAAAATGTGTATAAGGGCATTTTTTGTCCAAAAAAATTGAGTCAGTTGAGTCAGATCTGACTCAAAAAACAAACACAATTTCTGAGTCAGATCTGGCTGAGTCAGATCCAGTCAAGTCAGTGATATCGGGTCAGACTCAGTTGAGTCAGACCCATGCGAGTCAGATTCAGTTAAAAAAAACAAACACGGTGTAAGTTGTAATATGT
>JAJJMA010165524.1:0-17214 GCA_023529015.1 Papaver nudicaule | reverse complement strand
TGATACCTACTCTTAGCTTGGTGCATTGTTGATACCTACTCTTAGCTTGCTGCAGTATTGGATTTGACAAGTTATATAAAACATTTTGTTGGGAATTCGCAAACCATTTTGTTTAGCTTGTTACGATGTTAGATTTGATTACTGTCAAGCTAATTCTTTTAAGCAATTGTTGAAAAGGGTTGTGGCAAGTTATAGGTTTCCCACGCTGGCATGTTGGGATCTTGATAAAAATGTGAGATTGAGGACATTTTATAAATATGATTAGTTCTATCGGTTATGGGTATTCATTTTTTTTTCATCTATGTTTAATTAATCTAATGAATTTTTAGGTATTATTTGGGTTTCTGTGGTAGCATTGGACGACACCTGTGGAGATCATCATTAATGAAGAAGAAAAAGGAGTTTAAGATATAGAGAAGTTTTAGAAGAAGAAAAAGGAGGGAAATTGTTAGCTTGCATTATTTCAAGATAACAACTTTAGTCTTTCGATTTTCAACGTTGATCTTTCGCTTTTCTTTGTGTTGGATAAGCGAAATCAGAACAAGCATGTTTCTTTTGACACCCTTACTTTATTTTTAACTTTTGCGTAATTAGAACAGTTGGATCATCGATCTTTCACCAAAACAAAAAAAGTATATTTATTTACTTCGTAACCTTCATCGTATATGTGGAGGATGCAAAGGCTTGCAAAGGAGTTAGGAGTGGTGGGGCATGATTCGGCACCAACGAGTAAGGTGACATGTATTCTCATTAGAATATGACCCACTTTGTAACAACTACATAATCGCAATTAATTTGATTGGAGATATGAGAGGAGGGAGGCAACGTTGGGAAAACAATTTTTGTTTGATGATGTATCGCTTCAGACAATAGGTGGAGTTTTACATTGTTTGTTTCGTGTGTCGAAGGGAGAGAACGTCTTACACTTTATGTATGTAGACTGATGACTTGCTCAGTTGCTCATTGCTTCTTAGAAAAGATGATTAATTTTTTTCTTTTTTGCAGGAATCTATTTGAACAAATACATTTCTTTCAAAAAAATACTCGAAAGTGTAGGACAAATAAAATAAATAAGAAACTTGGTGTATTTTTTTAAATTAACATTAACATTCCCGGTGAATATTAAGAATCTAGAGAAACCCCATACCACAACCGGTAATTTTTTTCTCTGTCTTTCTTTAATTCTTATAAGCATGGTGCTGATATAAAAATCTCTTATTTAATTTCTAATATTATGATCTTAGATGGTCCATTAGTTATTACATATGCGTATATATATATATATATGTACGTATGTATATATGTATGCAATGTCGGATAAGAAACTAAATTGCGGCAATTTTAATTTATGATGTAATGTGACAAAAGCGTGTCACAAACAAATCAAGAATTATCTATGTATTAAGTATAAGTCTATTATTTTTAGAGTAGATTAGCTTCGTTTCAACTAAGACATGTTCCATCAAATTAGAGCGGACGGGGCGGGGCGGGGCGAAGCCCCGCCACTCCCAATCAATAATTACAATCTTATCAGGTGTGTTCTTTCACATAAATCCACAAAAAAATAAAAAATTACTGGAAACCTTGAATCACAAATCATATTCAATTGCGCATAACAAGATAGACTGGGATGCACTGATTTTAGATTATCGAATTAATTAGAGATGTTCTAATGCATCTAGACAAACAATACAAAAGGGCATCACACACAATATAGACTAGCATTGATTTTAAAATTCACGGAAAAATAATGCAGGAAACCATAATTCATAAATCATGTATTCAATTGCAAAACAAATAGAATGGATGCATTGCTTTTAGATTACTAAATTAATTGGAGCAATTTTAAATTATGGTGTGGTGTGACGAAGGCGAGTTACACCAAATCAACAATTTTCTATTGGATAGATAGTAATCATTTGTTCAGTTGTAGGTTGCAATTGTGGTTTGTGATTCATGTCTGAAGATATCCGTCTTTATTTTAGAGCAGATTCGCTTTGTTTCAATTAAGATATGTTCCAGCATATCCGAATGGCCATGGCGGCGCGAAGCCCCACCACTCCCAATCAACGGTTACTATCTTACCAGGTGCATTCTCTCATCAGTGTAGACGGTAATGACTAATCTTAATACAAAGAACGAACCAAATACTAATTGTGATCCAAATTTGATGGTTACAATTTTTTTTTATTATATCTTAGAAGGGTATCAAATAGAGGTTCCTGATAACAATCAATATATTCTCATTTATTGAGTTACTTTCATTTTAATTACAAACAGGAGCGGGGCTCCACACCATAACAGGAACAATCATCCTACCCGTTGTGTAGCACGGGTTGCCGACTAGTAAAACCTAAAGTCCCTACGTCAATATGAAACTTGAATTACACATAAACTTAGCACAAAAACCTCTCGAGAATTACAGATGAAATAACTTGGAACTGTTCTTCTTTTTGTTTTTTTAGCGAGGACCAAGTGTCTGCTTTACTTCAGACCCATTTCTTCTTAAGCGAGGACTCCACTCCCCTCTAAGTTCGTTTCTGCTGCGACTAAACGCCCTCTGTAACACCTGCTGGCCAGTTGAGGGTCTAGTATGATCATCTTGCAACGTAGGAGTTGTACTCGTAACTTTTGGACTGTATGTATGTCGGATCTCACCCCGGCTTCTTGTGACAATGTCATCTAGAATTTCCCCATCATCCATATGGGCACTCCTTTGCATATCTTGATCCTATTGAGGTGCAAAGGTAACATATGAGATTGGAGTACAAGGTCTTCCTACAGAATGTGATTTTTTTGACCGATGCTTAAATGGTAAATTCCACTGTCTTCAGACAGTTGAAAACCATCTAAGCTTCCAGTAACCATGTGGCAAGGTTTTTCATGAAAAATTACTTGTGTGTTTATATATGCATGAGCTATAAGGAAGCAAAGGTTGTATGAAACTTACATCCAATGATAATGTCATGATGGGCGCATCCTCATATTCTGCAGCATCCAAGTCTTGAAGATGAGCTGCTTTGAAAAACTTCGGGAGGATATACTGTCTAACAGGGACTAGAAGCATGATTAATAGCGGGAAAAGGACCCCAGCAAGTGGTATCCAAGTAATCCCAAAACAGAGAAGCAAGTAAACCGTCTGGAATATGGTGAAGGTAGCAATGGATCTGAAGGACACCGTCTCTATAAATGTTGCATGATACTCTGTCATAACTCTGACAAATCGAGTAACGAACATTAAATAGAGTGGTTTGTTTAATTTCATGGTTCTATTTTAGAATGTCATTAGTACAATAATAAATGAACAACATTAAAAAGATAAAAAATGAAAAAGTAAACGCCTGGAAGAACTTACTTGTATCTTCGACTTGGAGCAGTAAAAAGAAGCAATATTCTCTCCCAACATTGATTTCCTGGCAAGCTTTCAATGGCCATGAAGGCAAAGTATCCCCAAAGAACAGAAGTTGGTATTTTCTTTAGAAGAGGCATAGCGGCAACACAGCAACCAACCATCATTGACTGGAGCAAATTGCTGACTCTCTGTTCTTTGACTTCAATAGGTAACAAATCATCGATGTCTTTCTCAATATCAAACACGGTCGGATCAACAGGTGCATCTATGTAGCCAGCACGCGAGGCCAATTGAAGTGTCGACTCTTTCAACTCTTTCAGTCCCTAATCAGACAGGTAAAAATGAATTACAAGGAGCATGCAATTGTTACTCAACATCTAAGTATATATATAATGCCTTTTACCAGTCCTGGTGGATGTTGATAGACTAATGGAGTCTGGATCTCATTGTATGCTTCTTGCATTGTACTGTACAACTGACCCAAGCTTGCGTTTTCACTAATACTTGTGCGAGCTGTCCTTACAAGTTTATTGCGCAAAATCTGTTGTTTTCAGCCCAACTAGTTACTAAGATATAAAGAAATGAACACATGTATACACCGGTGCTAAGGACTTTTTGACCTGACCTGATGCTTCAACGTAGCCAAGCTTTTTGTATGCATTGGAGACTGTGGGATAACACCGTTGGAAGGAGGAATACCCAGAAGGCCACATAATATGACCTGTGAATCAAGCACAACAAACATAAGTAGAAGAAAAAGGGTTCACGATACAGGATTCTATACCCAAAAAAAAAAAGGGACTTAATTATAAGGTTAGCTTGACAATCTGGTAAGAATACCATGAAACCCAAAAGAAGAAGGTCATAGTGGAAAGAAGGTGGCTTCTTAAGATTGAACTCCTTTTGCTGCGCAAGTTGAGATGCAACACTATGATCAAAGTAGTAGAGAACTGCTATCATAGTGGCTGGGACAAATGCTCCAACAATATATATCAGTGGCACATTCAACATTTCCTGCCCAATTAACAAAACAAGAGTTTGCTATCAAAGGTTTGAAAACCACCTGGTGAGAATTCAGAAGCAAGATCAACTGATCAAATATACAGTAAACCTATGTTTTACTACAATAAGGATAGACAGGAATAGGAAGTACCTGTAAAACCGTCCAGTTTGAGTAAGCACCAGGAGACCATGGATTTGGGCTGAAGAGGCGCCTTGGGATTCCTCTAGGCACATTATTTACTGGTATATAAGAAATACCAGTCCATATAAGCACCATTAGTGGTACACCATAATCTGCAATCAGTCCCCGTAGTGTACCTACACTTTTGAGACATCTTCTTAGTTACACCCACAGAGCATCAAAGGAGAATAGAGTAAATTTTGTTAAGAGAGTAAATCAAATTTGTTATACTGGAAAAACGAATCTAGAAAGTACTGTCTTGCGTCTATTTTCGGACTTGACCCCATAAATACTAAGAGTATCAGATAACTTAGGCGACTTAAAAAGCTTTATTCCTATTGGACACCCAATTATATTGCAACGAAATTATACCTGATCCGTAGCGCCATGATCTAGCTTTGCGGCTTCTTAGTGCAGTAAGAAGAAGGCCAAAGGACAGAACCAAAGCAAACATTCCATTTCCGAACCTCCACGAGGGTAGAAGAGCTGCTTGCTTAGGGTCTTCTCTCTGAGGTACACGAAACTCATCCACAAGTCCCTATACAATGCAATATAAGTTATGAACAAAGAAGATAATATGGGCATAAAATCTCTAGTATTTACTAATTTTCTATCTAGTAAATCAATAAAAACACCATAAAAAACATTACCCGAATAGCCTGCTGCATGAAAAGCATTGCAATGAGAAGGCCAAATAGTTCGCCAGCAACACGGGTAAACCTATTGATGATGGAACATGCTCCCAACACAGCTAGCAAGAACAGAAGGACTGCAGTCCACACACAAACCCTGTAAAGCACATTACGATCCTAAACACAGTAAGTATCCAGAAGTAACTCAGGAAACAAATATTCATGGAATAGTGCTAACGTGCTAATATACCATCCAGTCCATGGTAAGAAGAGATTCTCCCCCAAGTCCTTTCTATCCTTCGCAAAGTCAAACATGAAAGTATACATCAGCACCGTCGGCTCGGCAACACCAAGTATAAGCAGTGGCTGCCCTCCAATAATTGAGTGTATGACTCCACATACAGCAGTTGAGGCAAGTGTTTGTACGGCAGTTATCGATCCATCTGCATCATACGGTAATCTCTTATCCAATATTATTATCAAATTATGGATGCAGAACATACCAAAGTTTCTAGTTTTGTCCTACTTGTATTTCTCTCCAATTGCTCTCCGAAAGATATAACTGGGATTGCTGAAGCAAAGAATATGTACGTTGTAGGAGCGAGGATCCTGAACAATCACAACTATATTATATACAAAATAGCAAAATGCAGAAATCTGAAAACTAGTTTTCTCTCATCATCACCCTGTCCATGTAAAGGGAGCAACACTAACAGAAATGTTATCCTATGCTATGGATACACAAAAAACAGCACACGATGCAAGACTTCGTAAGTAGTCTAAATCAGGACAACTGAAACCAAGCATTAAAACCAGAAGGCAAAATGCATCATCATTTCAAATGAAGAAAGGGAGTTAGACAAACCTGAGACCAACTTTGAAACCACTAGTCCAGTCTTCTTTGTAGCACAACAGTCTTCCTTCAATGTCATTCTTGATCCCACGGAGAGGGACAAACGTTTCTTCCATAATTCAATCAAATTGTATACTTTCCAGTTCCCTTTCTTCTTCTTATTTTCCGATTGACAAACTACTAACCAAGACCAACATACGACACCAAACGGACTAGGCTCAACACACCGAAACCAAAAGCAAAAGGATCGAACTCGAGAGGCTAATACTGACACCTAAACTAGAATGAACCTAAATTGAGACATTACGGTACGGGCAATAGAACAGGAATTCATTATTGTTGATATCACACAGACCCCCTTGAATTGGTCCATGAATTGTACAGTTATGTATTATTACATCTCATTGAGAGAAAAAAAAAAATGAAAGAATCTATATATGTATATATGTGTGTATACGATAAGTTAGGCTTGTCCTATAAACAAACAATTGAGGGAACATAATCTGATTTTCTCACTTGAATTTCATTTGTAACACAGAACCGAAAATGCTAACGAGCACAACTCATGATCATTCTTTGTAAACTCAATTAACGAATGATTTCAAGACCCATTTCTCTTTTCTTTTCAACAATCAAAAGATGGTGTACTACTACTCATTAACAAGAACTACCAAATTCAATTCTTCTAGAAAAACAGAAATGCAACGAGAAAAGAAGAATTCAGTTTACATGGTTTATGTAAACTCAGAGTAGTACATCCAAGATTCAAGCTTTAGACTTCAAAAACAAAAAACCAAGCAATTAACGAAACCCCATGATGCAAAAACTGTTCCTTTTTTTTCTTTCTCAGTGTTTCTAAGACAGCATACAGTGAATTAGAAGAGGTTACAAAACATGGGCATTCTTATATAGGGCTGAAAACAAACAGAAGAAAAGACCTTGAAAACTGAAACCAACCCAAGATTGAAACACCAAATTACATGACTTAGAAACAACCAATTTGAGAAAACTTAGAAACTTACATAAGCAAGAATGAATACTAGTCTTTATAACTTACATAGTATGAAAAACACAGAAAGCAAATGCTTATGAACTCTGAGTGGAATGAAAAACACAGTGTGATTTGATAAGGATTACATGTACCAGAAAGTTATGTCTTTTTCTAAGAGTTTAAAGACAGAATGAAAGCTTGTGAATGGCAAAATCTGAAAATGAGGAAGGTATGTGTTTCTGTGAGTGTATGGTGACGAACCATTATTTATAATTTAGTAACTCTCCTTTTCAAGTGAACTTTTCAGATAAAATACTAATTAAAATTTTGGTATTATGATTTTATCTTCTTCTCCAACTAATAGAAAAGAAGATTCAATTTTGTTTGGTGAAGTTTCAGTAAGAGAGTGGTGAGGGAGACAATAAATGTGATAGTACTAACATACTAAAAGTGTTTTGCAATTGGCAGTAAACCAGAGAGAAAGCTAACTGAAAAGACCCAGAGCAGAACTTGCCTTGTGGCAGTGCAACCCCACTGTAGTTAGGTGTCCGTGTCACACCCTCAAATCAATTTTTTTTTTTTTTTTTTTTTTTTTTTAAAAAAAGCCCATAAAAATGTTAAAAAAAACCAAAAAACTTAAAGTCAAAATAAAAATCCAAACAAGCCTTAATTATTTCTTAACCATCAAACTCAAATTAATCCTTCTTCTTCCCCAAAATCAAAATAAACTCTAATTCTTCTTTAAATCCTACTTATATTGTAATTCTTCCATCCCTATTTTTCACCCTAATCTCCACTTCTTCCTTAAAATCAAACTAAACCCTAATTCTTTTTGAAATCCTATTTAAATTGTGATTCTTCTATTACTATTTCTCACAAATTTGTTAATTATAAACCCTAATCTCCACTTCTACTTTAAAATCAAACTAAACCATAATGCTTCTTGAAATCCTAATTAAATTGTGTTTCTCCTACCAATATTTCTCACAAATTTGTTAATCTCCAATTCTTCCTAAAAATCAAACTAAACCTTAGTTTTTCCTTAAACTCCATAGACATCATTTATGTACATTATTCTTAAATGGTATTGAATTTTTTAATCATGGTAGAATATTGATTAGTCTTGACACAGATTTTTTTCTTGTTGATTTTAGGGATTTATTCAATTATAATTTTGGGCTATGTATAATTGTTATGTATATTTTTTTTGGGTTATGTGGTATAATTATAAAGGTATGTTTGGTTAGTTTAAGCACTTAATTTATTTGGGTTATGAATAATAAATGCATGGGCTATATTTAAGAGAAGCCTAATTATTATAAGAAAATTCCTATAAATTATCTTACACGGATATTTCCACCCCTCAAATTTCTCCCCCTTCTAGACAAAACTTAAGATTGGGGAAAAATTGAGGAGAAGTCTGATTACAATAGAAATGAAAACGATCTTCAGAGATCAAATTCTCCCAGAGCGCAGCCGGAAGATTATCCCCCCAGACATGGTTAATTTGCTGAGCGCTACAAATATTCGCAAGATTTTCAGCAGTTCTATTTTGTTAAGGTTCAAGACTACTGAATCTACTAATTTCAAAATTAGGTAAAGTTTCATCCCCATTTTCTTGTCCGTTGTTAATGGTACTAAATCTTCCTTGCATAATTTCGGTTCTCCTCATAATCAGGAGCTTTAGAATGGTGGAGCAGCTGCTTTCGAATTCCATCTTGGTTTGAAGATCGGCTCCCCATTTATAAGCTTCCTCAGCACCTGCTTTCTGAAGATTCCTTAGGGTTGAGAATTGATGAGGGGCTCCTCTTGCTCCTCTGCAATAATCTGCATGATCAGTGAGGATTAGTCCAATTCCTGCCATACTATTTGAAGAATCAGGTAAGCTTATAGCTATGTTTATCTTCATAGCTAGAAAATTAGGCGATTTCCAAACAGTATTGATGATAATTTCCTTTTCCTGCACACTCTCCTTCGAACTGTGATATATGTTATGAATTTCATCCCCATTCCACACTGCATGGTTGTTATTTATGAACTTTGTGATTTTTTTTACTACTTGAAAGGGTGTACTGTTTATTTTGAAAAATCCAAGTGCATCTAGCTTTCCAGATGTGCCATAGGACTACTGCACAAAGCTCTTTCCAATGAGTGGTGATATCACTAGAAATTTTCCCAGTTAGCCAGCTAGTAACCCATAAATGGAAGTCCTTATGGTTATGATACACAGTCCACAAATCAATTTTAAGAAGCTTCCAGACCTCTTTAGTGAATTTACAATCCATAAAAAGATGAGTCAGATCTTCCTTTGGGGCCTTACACAGAGTACAATCAGAACTAATATAGGAAAGGATTCTATTAGTTCTAGCATTAGTAGGAAGGCTAGAATTAACACATTTCCAGAGAAAGAGTTGGACATAAGGAGAAGTATCTAGCTTCCAGACTCTGTTCCAATTTTTATTCATAGGGATAGGATTTCTATTTTTAACCAGATGCCTGTATAAAGATTTCACTGAAAAGTTCCCATCTTTGTTCAGAGGCCAATATACTTGGTCCTCTTCTCTCTCCCCCCCAATTGGGAGTTCAAGAATTTTTCCTGTTGTACTTTTATCAAAAAACTTCCTTATCAAACCCCTGTTCCATTCTGAATTATTGATTATAAGGTCTGATACATGTATCACATTATCAAGACAATTTAGAGGTTTTCGGAGTAGAGTTTCCTTTTCAGGAATCCATCTATCTTTCCAAACATGTATTTTCTAACCATTTCCAATTTTCCATACTGACACATTTTGGATGTTTCCAATTCCAGAAAGAATGCCTTTCCATATCCAGGAATCTGCATCTTTTGGCTTTTTTGGAAGATCCATAATGTCAATATCAGGATAGTATTTAACTTTTAAGACCTGAGCACACAGAGAATTAGGTTGTTTGATAAGTCTCCAACCCATTTTGGAAATTATAGCATTATTGAAGATTCTCATATTACAGAAGCCTAGACCCCCATCTTCTTTAAGTTTACAGATGTCTGCCCTGTTTTTTTGGTAATATCCTGTAGGGTTTTCCCGGTCTTTATCCCAGAAGAAATCCCTCTGAATATCTTCCAGATTCTTTATGATTTCCTTTGGTATATTGAAGATACCCATCTGATAGATTCCCACTGTGGATGTCACAGCTTTTATCATAACAGATCTAGCTGCAGGATTCAGAGTATTTCCTTTCCAGATGTTCAGTTTATTTTTCAGGTTCTCCACTATGTGCTGAAAAGCCTCTATCTTAGATTTATTAGTAAATAAAGGGGCTCCCAGATATTTGTCATCCAGAGATATAGCTTGGACTCTCAGATTATTGATAATTCTCTATCTTTGAGCTGGTTCAGTGTTATAACTGAAGAAAACACCTGATTTCTCAAAGTTAATTAGTTGTCCAGAGGAAGAGCTAAAAGAATTTATCAGCCTAAGAATATTGTTTGATTCATTATCTGTTGCATTGCAGAAGATAATACAATCATCAGCAAACAACAAATGACTCACAGAGGGGGCTTTTCGGTTGACTTTGATGCCATGCATGAGCCCTTTTTGCCTCAACATGCATCAAGGTTCTAGAAAAGGCCTCCATACGGATTATAAAGAGATAGGGGGATAGGGGATCCCCTTGTCTTAGCCCCCTGGTGGGAGACAAAAAGTCACAAGGAGAGCCATTTAGGAGAATGGCTAAACTGGTGGTAGACACACATTGTTTGATTAGATGGCACCAATTTTTAGAGAACCCCATTTGTTCTAGAATGGCAAGCATGAAAGGCCATTCAACCCTGTCAAAAGCCTCTGACATGTCTATTTTTAGGCCCATTAGCCCTACCAATCCCTCTTTCTTTCTCATCTTGTGTATTGTTTCATGAGTTATATCTATATTATCAGAAATCTGTCTTCCTGGGATGAACGCAGATTGGTATGGTGATATTATCTTAGGAAGAAGCTTCTTCATCCTATTTGCTATAATTTTTGATATTACTTTGTAGGTGGTACTGCAAAGAGATATAGGTCTAAAATCCACTGCTGCCATTGGATTTTGGACCTTAGGAATTAAAGAAACAAATGTGGAGTTAATTTCCTTTAGGAGAAATCCCCTTTGGAAGAAACTCTGCACCATATCTATCAGGTCCTTCCCAACTGTATCCCAATTATCTTGGAAAAAATTAGGAGAAAAACCATTAGGACCTGGGGACTTATTTCCATCCATAGAGAATATAGTAGCCTTGATTTCTTGGCTATCAGGGATAGAATCCAAGGTAACATTATCTTCTCTAGTGATCACAGTAGGAATGAGATTTATAGCCTCCCTGTCAATCACAGGGGAAACAGTAGTGGATACCTCTGAGAAATGAGAGGTGAGGCAATCAGCTATTCCTTTTTTAGAGGTCAGCCAGAGGCCATTCTTATTTTTCAAAGCATCTTATATTTCTCCTATATCTTTTCTTAGCTATCCTGTGAAAGTAGTGGGTGTTTCTTTCTCCCAATTTTATGTGTTGTTCTCTACTTTTCGTTTTCCAGAAGTCTTCCTCAATCTTGCTCCATTGAGTTAAACTAATTTTCACATTTTTCAGATTAGCATGGGATCTTCTAGGAGATGTTTTTTCAAGATGAATTTGGTTTCTAATTATTTGAATGTTGTTCTTGATTTCTCCAAAAGTTTTTTTATTCCATTTGTTAGGACATTGTCCGGTCAAACCCACTAGCGTTGGTATGTCAAGCTAGTTGTCAGTTTTAGGTGTCAAAACACAATTCTTGATTTAGCCTACTCAAGGTTCACTTCAGGTTAGGATAGAGGTAGTAGAGTTTAAAGTCGATCTCCACCCTTTGAAGATGAAGATGGAGAACACACGAAGACATCATCAAGGACTTCATCAACAAAGGTTAGTAAAGATTGAATTTTCCTTGAACTCTTGTTATTCTTATCTCTATCTATCGAAGTAATGAACTCACTATGTGGAACAATGCTTATGACGGTGAAATTACATCATTGTATATTAACCCGAGGAGATTTGGTCCATATGATCATAGTGAGGGCAACCTTTGACCTTTGAGTAGGTCTCCATTTTATATTGAATGGAAATACGAATTCAACGCTTCAAGAATCACTTCATTCCGTTGTAAAACGAAGAAGTTATGAGTGATTCATTGAAACTGCAAAGCGTGGCTAAAAGCTGAATTCGGGAAAGGGAGTAGGAAGCTTCTGGAATCTTCTGGAACTTTCGGGAACGCTTTTCAAAAGTGTTGGGGTTCGCGAACCGCCACCTCGGGATTTACGATTAGGGTTTCCTGTCGTGTTTCTGAGGTCCATCTCCTGGCTACGATGGTCCACCTTCACACCTATGTTGTGGTCCGTCCTGATTAGAGTTTTTCTACATTATCTTTCTTAAGAGATAAGTTTTGTAGAATATCTTCTAGTCAAAGGATAAGGTTATCCTTTCACAATTGTTATGAAACCAAAACTCTTAAATGAGGTAGTTATAATCTATCAAACTCTTGTTAGATAAACACTACTTGGTTTCTACAATAGAAAGGAGACTAGATTCATTGTGTGCAAGTTAAGTAACGGGGCGTGTTTACACGGTCACTAGCTAACTTGTTACACAAGGAGTCTTAGCTTTATCCTTAAGCAACCATCACTATAAATAAGCATACATGTAGCATAACAAATCATCCCTGCTGGTGTGTGTGCTACATAAGGTTGTTCTCCGCTATTTCTGTTCTTCACGAACAAGGTGAGAATTACATAAGACTTTACTTAGGGATTGTAAAGCCAAGTTTAACTATCTTTCTTCTCTAGATAGTTCTGAACTTGTATCCAGGTAGACCATTATAATTCTTGTCTATTCTATGGTCCTTCTCTTCTGCAATAAGGCCATTCAAGGATTATAGGTTGTAAAACCAGGATTGATAGATTCGATCTATATTGTACATCAACTTAGGTTGTTTTACATATAGGTTAGAGATTCTGCAAGATATCTCTAGGTTCTCTAGTTGTTCTTGCAAGAATACAATTAGGTCGTCACGGTTCTCGTGCAAACCCTAATTGTGTGTTTTTGATACCTGACCTTGTGAACGGTTCCTCAAAACACAAAACAAGTTTCCAAAACCTTGATTATATCTAAAGGGAAAATTGTTCTTTACGTATTCTCTGTCGAAAGACGGATTGAGTACAAAAAGCCTTTAACAACGGTTAAAGCAACTCCTAGGCCTGTAACGGACGTCAGCTGGGGGAATCAAGTGCGTAGGGTCTTGCGGGATCCAAGAGGCGTAAAGAGTGCAACAGTAGCTGATTCGCTTGGAGGGTGGAATCGGTCTCTTCTACATTCCAATACGAAGTCTGATAGTAGGTTAGTGCTTGTAGACAGTTAATACTGTGTGGTGTTCAATCTGGACGAGGTCCCGAGGTTTTTCTGCAAGGCAGTTTCCTCGTTAAAAAAACTTCTGGTGTCTTGTGTGCTTTTACTTTCCGCATTATAACTCTGATTTATAATTAAGGCACCAAGTAGTACGTTATTGCCTAACTGTCGAGATTACTCCAGTTAGAGGTTTGGATATTGATTTTTGAGATCGTCCATACTTTTACCATAAGACTCACGAGCCAAAACGAAAAGTTGGTAGTATTTCGGTACCCCTTCTTTTTCACCATTTCCTGAGAGCATCTTTGACTCTCTTGAGTCTCTTAGTAATGCAGAAACTTGGAGAACCCCTGACTGGTTCTGACCATATTTTGGCAATAAGTTTTTTGCAGTCAGGGTGTTCAATCCATCTGCCAAAGTATTTGAAAGGAATAGCCCCATTTCTGCAAAAAGGATCAGTTTTCAGAAGAATAGGACAATGATCAGAGCCTATTGCTTCTATATGGTGGATGGTAGAATCAGGAAAAGTATTCAACCATTGATCATTGGCTAGTCCTCTATCCAATCTTTCCTCAGTTTGACCATTACTATCTCTCTGGTTGTACCATGTGAAAGGATACCCAATGTACCCTAAGTCCATGAGATCGCACTCAACAATGATGTCAAGGAAAGTATGGGCTTCCTTTTTATTATAAGGAGTCCTGCTTTTCTTTTCACATTGGTGCAGGACAATGTTCAGATCTCCCATCACCAGCCATGGGATATTCATAGCAGTGGCTAGCTGCCTAGCTAAGCATATTCCAGGATTCCATTTTCTTACCTCTATGAGAGATCCCATAGAGGAAAGAAATCATGATAGTACTATTGGTGACCTTATCCTCATAAATAACATTTATTTGGTTGTAATTATAGCTGTGAACTTTTAGGTTTATGCTATCTTTCCATCCAACAACCATACCCCCAGCAGTACCAATAGGAGAGACAATCCAGTAATTGTAAACATTCAGATTTTTTAGGAATTTTTCCATATTTTCATCTTTCTGTCTAGTTTCCATAAGGCAGAAGATGTCTGGATTAAGCTTGTTGAGCATGTCATTCAGATAATTTCTAGTTTCTAGAGTACCTAACCCTTGGCAGTTCCAACATAAAGTAATAACAAATTCCCAAAAATAAGAGACTATAGGATAGGACTTCCTAATTCTGGTATTTTTAGTATCAAAAAGTCTTACTCCTGGCAGTGACTCTAAACTTAGCATATTGGTTAACTACATTAGTTAAAATCATTATGAAGATAGCCAATAGGATGTTTAGAGTTACCTTGTCAGCTTCCTCCATATCTTTGTCAAGATTCCTTCTTAATATGTTCATCATGTTCCTTGTGCTAGCCAGCATCTGATGTTGAGCAGTGAGGATCAGAGGGATAGACTTAGGACTCTCCTTTATCACCCTTTTAGTCCCAGAATTCTCAGCAACAGTCTCAGCCCACTTTGGTTCAGAGATTCCAACCTTGTCATGGCATATTTTTTGAGAGGATTGGATGTTGTTACCAGAGGCTTCCACAAAACCTATTTTCTTCTTAGCACAATTAGGATTAGTAGGTTTATTATCCCCCTGAGAGGATAGTTCAGGGTTAGATTCATACCCAAATCCTGGAGGATACTTTGGAGTCTTTTTCTCAGTAGTGGCCCTGTTCCCCCTTGCAGCTTTCTTAATGGAGATTCTTTTAGCTCTTGGATAGTTCTCATCCTGAGCCTTGGAAGTCATGCCAAAAGTAAAGTTTCCTTCCTTCTCCTTATCCAGGATATCCAAACCTAACAACTCCAGATTTGGCTTTATTTTTCCCACAAATGCATCAGATAGGCTATCTCCACTCATGCTTACTGAGGAACTAACAACCTCACTTTTTTTGTTTATAACTTCTTTGCTGGGTTGCAGAGGGAGATTGCTTCCATTGAAACCAACTACTTTCAAAGCATTAGGGATTTCATTCTTAGAAACATGAATGGTAACCAAATGAGAGTCAGATGAAGTAGAATCAGACTCCTCATCTTTTGAAATAGTATTTTTCTCCATACTAGGCAGTTGATGCATGATTTGTTTACACTTATTACCAGGGGAGGGCTCAATGATACAAGGAGTTAAGGGATGATTAGGAATTCTGCAATGTTTGCATAGATCAGGGTAAATGGCATGAGAATATTATATTCTGGTTCTCTCATTTCCCACCTTAGCCCACATTCCAGTAGGCATAAACTTTTTCAGATTCATGAGGATGATAGCATCTATATTCTTAACTTCTTCCTCTTGACCAAATGGTCTTTTAAACTCTTGGAGAATACCATCTGGAAGACAAATATCATACATTGGCTTCCATGATGTCATCTTAACTGGTACCCTCTTCAAATGGAGTTTTATGTAAATGAATTCAAACATTTTTAGAGATATTACAGAGGGACCTTCCTTAGGGATAGGTAGCAGCACAAAATAGCTACTCAGAGCTACCCAAGGACCTTTTTCCATAATATGACTCTTATCATCCAGACTATTCACTCTAACAATGAAGAAGTTCATACCTCTGATGTTCTTTGATATGTTGAAGCCTTTTGACAGATCCCAGGTTCTTTTGATACAGTTTGTTAAATCCATGATAAGTGCTCTTTTGTTTGAGATAAACTTTCCCAGGAAGGACAAAGACCAGTCCTTCTTTTCAACCTCCTTGAAAGTTGTAGGATCCAGTTCAACACAGGGTTCATCTTCATGTATTTCAATAGAAGTCTTGCCCATTTTCTCAGTAATTTTAGTGATATCTTCAGCAATTATGACCATGAGTAGGAGAGTTTTTCTGGCCGTGTGAGAAGAGTATTGAGGGATCACCAAACAAGTGAACAGATTGGTATAAGATAGGATGCTTTTTGAATTATTATTTTGAGAATTCCCATTCTCCCAGAATTTTTTTGAAAGTATGACAGGTTCTTGTAGCTCAGTTTCAGGAGCCAATAGTTTTGTTTCACTAGGAAACTTTTGATGGTTGACCATCAGAGGAGAATCAAGATTTACATTGTATGTTATCCCAAATGACAATCCGTGACTGATAAGATTATTAGACAACTTAGGACTAGCTACAGCTAGCCATGTGATTATTTCCTGTATTTTTGAATAGGATCCTTTAATTCTCTTGTGGATTAGATCCTCATCCCTGCTTTTCTTTTTATTCTGATTAGTTAACTTATATCTAACATTACTGGTTATCTTTGTATTAAATCTTCTTGTCTCCTTAACAGGACTAAGATAGATACACAAATACTGAGGCCCAGAATGAGCTATGCAATTAGTGATAGAGGTCCTAACTGGGAGAGAGATTTCCCCCTTCCAGGTGGGCCGAAAAACTATCTTCCCAAAGGTATACTCTTCTTTATCAGTCCTTTTATGATTGAGACCAGTATTATTTTTATTAAACTTCCAATAAGTCAACACTATTTTCCAACACAAGTACTGAGTTGGATTTTCATTAGTATTGGGAATTTCAACCATGATAGTGACCCTTCGGTAAGCAGAATTATTGCATTGTTTATGGGGTTGCCTATTCAGCAGAATTGAAGACCTACTCCCCTCACGTAGGTAATAGTACTTTCCAAACCTTTTCCCAATGGTCATAACATGATAGATAAGAGAGAGGAAATCCGACCGTTGGATTATTTCCACTGACCCCCAGGGATTAAACTTTCTGATTAGGTAAGCATTACCTACCAAGAAAGAGAGTAATCCAAGTGTAGATGGTGAAAAATGAGAGAGGGACAAGATTGTCAAAACACTCT
>JAJJMA010165513.1:0-18564 GCA_023529015.1 Papaver nudicaule | reverse complement strand
GTTTTTCCAAAGGTATCCTAGCCGTTCCATGACTCACCAAACACTTGTGTTTTGTAAGTATAGATGTAAAGTGTAACCGAAGTGTTAGATTAATTTAGAGTAAAATGTAACCGAAGTGTAAGATTAAAATCCTACACTTCGCTGGTCCGAACATAAAATCCTGGTTCGCACTTGTTTTTGAAGAGATCAGCTGTGCACAAGGCTGATATTTGAATTTTTTCCATTTGTATTTCAAGTGCTTGTACTGATATCATGGCGACATGGCCTCTATTCTTCAAGGTTGCAAATGCTGGTGTATGGCTCAACCTCGGTTTTCTTTACGCTGCAGCATTTTTTTTGGGAAGGTAAATCAATTGGTGATTGTCTAGGTCCATTCTGACAAGTCGCCCCAGGCGCAAATCCAATCTGAATTCTCCTCTGGACTTCCTTATACCATTTCTAGACTCTTGTCCTACGTTCCTCAAATTGAATGACTATTAACTTTGATTAATGAGATAGAGGTGTCCTGAAGGTGAAAGAATTGTAACTTTATTTTCCGTTTTCAATTATGAAATAACTTTATGTTCCCTTTTCAATGATTTCTAGCATTTGGTGGAATGCTGCTTATAGTCTGGTTTAGAAATGAAAGCTGATTCAGGGGCTTCAAAAAAAATTGAAGCCCTCACTTTTTACTTCAAATGTCCAGGCGTTTTATAGGGGGCTGTCAAAAATCGTGAAATGACTAAGTTATCCTTATACTAATTTATACTAATTCTTACCCAAATTTACCCCCACCCTAATTACAAACATAAATACTTATATCCCACACAAAAAAAATCAAAACCTAACAATCAAAACATCAAAATTTCTCCCCTCTCTTCTCCTCTCTTACCTCTCTTTTCTTCCCCATTTCCTCTCCACATTTCTCATTTTCGAGTTTTTGATCATGGATGGAACCAAAACTGATGCAACAATGGAGCAGCAAAGGTAAGCATCCAAACCCACTTTTTTGTTATTGATTTTGGTGCTAAAACTAGGTAAGATTCACTCCATGAAAATCGAAACTCGAGTTCCAGAACTACTTACGGCTGGCTATTAGAGCCGTAAGTTCTACTTACGTCTCGCATCTGAAGAACAGCTACCCGTAAGTAGTTTAAGCCATTAAAGCTTCAGATCCAAGCCGTAAGTTCAGTTTACTAGCCGTGAGTTAGTTACGTCTCATTTCGATACTTTAGTTACTAGCCGTAAGTTTCTGTAAATCAAAATTTTTTTTGTCGCAAGGTTACAGGCCGTAAGTGCAAACTTATCAGCCGTAAGTTTAGTTACGGCTGCATATCTATTTGAATTAGTAGCCGTAGGTTGAGTTACGGCTGCATATCTATTTGGATTAGTAGCCGTAAGTTACACTGACAACCAATTTTCTCACATTTCTCTGCCATATTTTGCGCTTCAGAGAACCAGACTCAAGTGCCGTGGCTGCACCAACTGAAATAATGCAAGTACAGATTCCTGAATCCAGTGTTGTGATTGAACCAAATGAAACTAGCCAAGTTATTGAGGAACTTCCACAAGAAGGTGCAGAAAGGGAGTATCTTCCTGCCATAAGATCACCAATTCGTAATATTCTACCACTATTGGGTGATGACCCTGATCCTGGCCCCAGCTATATCCCTTGCACTTGTGACATTAATGAGCGACCAATCCGTAATCTTCGACGCAAGAGAGTTGGTGAGGTGGACGACGTTCCTTGTCGCAATAGAATTTGTGTTGCTGTAGAACGTCTTCGTCCACTTGTCGAGGCGAATGGCGGACCGAGCTTTGAACTAATCCGCAGCCGATCATGGTTTGGAACTGGAAATGTTAGTTGATTTTGATTATGTGTTGAGTACGGTTCTTCTTTTATGTTATGTGTAAACCTAAACATCTATGGGTGAACCAATTATGTGTTTTAATGGTTGAATATTAGTAGTTGTATCATCTATATTTTGAAATTAGTAGTTATGTTGTATTTACTATTTACACCCGCAGAAACAACCCATGCTCTCTTTTTGCACCCCAATTGGCCACATGTGCGGAACACACGTGTGCAATAAAATCTTTAATAAAAAGCCAAAGGGGCTTCTTCTTCTTTCTTCTTCTTCTTTCTTCTTCTTCTTCTACGCCTCCTTTCTCTCTTTCTTTTCTTCTCTTCTATTTCCTCGTCTCGCTTAATTGGCGATTACGAATACTTTCATCGGCGATTAAATTCTATAAAAGCATGACGAAGAAATCAAAACCAAAGGAGGGGGGAGAACAACCCACTCGTCCGAGAGCGGTTTTCTCCGAAAACCCACCGGAACTATTACCACCTCCACTACAACCGCCTCAACAATTTCAATCGAACCCAGAAATGGTTTCCCAGAGGTAAGAATTGAAAACCCATCTCTCCAATTTCAATTTTTGTTGCTTAGATTAATTTTTAAAACTGAAACTAGGGCAAAATCGCGGTTACAGTGTTAGTTACGGCTACTTAGGTTTTCACGTTTGTAGCCGTAAGTTCCTTTAGTGAAACCAAAGTTGTATCGCAGAGTTAGTAGCCGTAAGTGGTAATTAGCAGCCGTAAGTATAGTTACGGCGCCAAAAGTTTTTGCCTTAACAGCCGTAGGTACTCCTGTAACTTTTGGATACCAAATGTCAACTAGTTACGGCTACTAATTGCTTATAACTTTCAGCCGTAAGTTACTTACGTCGACTTTCGATACGGGCATTTGTAGTCGTAGGTTAGTTACGTTTTGCTTCTTCAACCCCTATGTAGCCGTAAGTAGTAATTTATTTCCTTGGTTTTGTTGTTTCAAACAGTCGTTGTTCACCAAATGTTTACCACAGGCGGAAGAAAAAGGGAGCTAATGACCTGACCCCTGTTGCTTCCCCCCCAGCTCGTGGGGGTGTTAATTTGCACGGCGGCAACAGAGGTGCAAGGGTAGGCCTGGTAGGTGAGGGAGGAAGTGGGAGCGGTGAACATATTTTGGAGGATGTTGCTCCAATTGATGTTGTTGTAGTTTCTGAGGAACTACAGCCAAATCTGTTATTGACACAAGCAAGCTCGCCTGAACAGCCAGCACAAGCAAGCTCGTCTGAACATGTAGCACAAGCTAGCTCGTTTCAACATCAAGAACAGGCAAGCTCGTCTGAACATGTAGCACAAGCTAGCTCGTCTCAACATCAAGAACAGGCAAGCTCGTCTCAACATGTAGCACAAGCTAGCTCGTCTCAACAGCCACCAAACGAAAGGAAGGAGAGAAAGAAAGCTGGACCTAGACACCAAAAAATTCCAAAGGACGGGTTTTTACCAGCAAAGGAAGACGACAGACGTTGGGGTGAGGCGGAGGATCCAAGTGTGTTAATTGGTTACGAGCATTCGTGGGCTGCACAAGTTTGTAAGCAAGCGGTATGAATCAATACTTTTCCCACTTTACTATAATCTTACTTTCAAAATCTAAAATTTAAACGTTTTGTATTTAGGATCATAAAGATGCAGTTCAGCTTTTGAAGCACCAAAAGGCCGGGGTTTGGTCCATTGATGAAGAATCACCAAAGGTTAAGGCTCTGGTTCAGGCTTCAGCATTGTGGCCTGGCATTCAGAATTCTCAGGTTGTCCATGACAGTATTGTCACTGCCGCTTTGAGAGAGAGATACTGTCCTGAAACCGACACCTTTCATTTTGGATTCGGCGAGATGACTCTCATCTTGGACGATATGTGGTCCATTGCCGGCCTCCAAAGTGAAGGCAAAGCGGTTCACGAAGGGTACACTGAAAGGATGGCTTGGCCAAAACTGTATGACCTATGTTTCGCCACTCTTGGTTGGAACAAAGACAAATGTGAGGAGGAATTCCATATTGCTTCAGGACAGAGTGAGGAAGACCTAAGAAGAACCGCATGCAAACAGGTGGTTCGAAAGGTAAAGCTTGATAGGTTGAGGCCTGAGTTTGGGGGTACACTCAAGAAGGAACTTTCTGATGATAGGGCTAAGCAGGTGGCCATAGCTTTCTTGTTGCACCAACTTGGTACCATTTTGCTTCCCCGACCAGAGTGGAAACCGGGTGAATATTGGCTACCTTCAGTTGTTGAGGACCATTGAGGGCACCCACGACTATTCGTGGGGTTCGGCAACCCTTGCCTTCCTTTTAGACGGTCTTAGAAAGGCCTCGAGGGCGGGTGCTAGCAACATTGCTGGAAATATTGGTATTTTACAGGTAATTTTTGATTTTCCATCTTCATTTTATCGTAATATGTTATGTTCATCTTCATTTGATTTGTAACCCAACGTTATGTTTTCAATTTCAGTCATGGTTTTATGACCATTTTCCAACACTTAAGATACGCCCAAGATTGAACCGACACTGGAAGCAGGACAAGGTTCCTGAGGTTGATGGGGATGATGAGGACGATGAGGATGATGAGGATGAGGATCCTAATGACGATCGCCCAACAGGTATGAAGTATCCTTTCGAACAAAACCAACTAAGAAAGAAGCATCAGAAGATAGAGTGGTTGAGGGAACAACTAGACGACTTAGATGCATCCCAAGTGGTGTTTGATCCATACATGCGTATAGACCCGGAAACGGGGGATGACAACCGTGAGCTTTCACCACTTGCTGACTATAATGGGCCTATCTATCATCCTCATGGGTTTGTCATGACTAATCCTAGGCGATGTCTCCGTCAAATTGGTTTTATTCAGACTGTTGTTCGTCATGAGAACTTCAAATTGCAAAAGGATGGTACTAAAATTGAAAACAGCTACATCAAGATGGTCTATTCTCCAACTCCATCAACGGACGTATGGAACAATCGTCATCAACCACAATACAAGATCGCTAGAGCGGGTTGAACCCTGCATTGGGCACAAAAGATGCCACCCCAGATTATTTGCCATGGTTCTACAAGTGGGGTCATCCTTATGTGATCAACCACGATCCGGAAGCAATCCGCATCATCGAACAAGAGAAAGCCAAACTCAAGAAGGCCGTTGAAGGGAAGGGGAAGAAATCGTTGGAGTTGTTGGGTAAAATGGCCAAAATTGGCGTAAGCACACTATAAATTCATCATAGTTATGATTCATTGGTCTTAAACTAATCCTACTTATGTTATTTGCAGCAAAAACGAGTGGCAATGTTGGTAAAGAGCATGTGCGCCCACATCTCTAGTGGCAAAACTTTGAGTGTAAGTAAACAGGAAGTTCTTAAGAACCAAATCGAAGGAATTCATGACCTTACACCCCAAGGAGATGCGCTTTTTGAAGTCTTCGAGAGAGGTACCAAGAGACCTCGTGAATCCTCATCTTCTCGCCAGCCTCCTCAAGTATCGGATGAAGAAGAATATATTGATGAAGAGGAGGTTATTGAACAACGTCGAACTCGAGGTGGTGGTCCTCACATTGGTGAACCAAGAGGTAGTCGTGCTCCTGGTGATGGTCCTCGCACTAGTGGGGGTAGAGCTGGACCAAAAGGCGGTGCTGGAAAAGGCAAACAACATGCTCATAAGTGAAAAACTTATGCCCATTATGAGTGAAAAACTTATGTTATGAATCTGGAATTTATTTTAGCTTGTTTTGGATATTAGGTATGCTTTTGTTTATGGATGAATGTGTGGTTTTGTTATATTGGGAAACTTGGGTGTTTACTTATGTTATGACTTGGGTTTGATAGGTGTAAGGCATCTATGTATGTTAAAAATTAGCATTGTTTTATAGTTACAGGAGTAGTTACGGCTACTGAAATTACTCTGGTACCAGCCGTAAGTAAAGTTACGGCTACACTTTCCCAGACGTAAGTAAAGTTACGGCTACTAAGCCAAATACAAAATCAGCCGTAACTAAACTTACGGCTGCTAAGTTGTACTTACGGCCTGTAACCTTGCGACACAAAAATTTTGATATAAAAGAACTTACGGCTGCTAAGCAAAGTATCGGTATTAGCCGTAAGTAAGTTACGGCCACTAATATGGACTTACGTCTTGCATCTGAAGCTTTAATGGCAGCCTAATTTACGGCTAGCTGTTCTTCAGATTGCACCGTAAGTACCTCTGGTTCACGAATTTTGATTTTCATGGAGTAAATGTGTCCTAGTTTTTCAATGAAGTTAGCCTCAATGGAAGGAGATACATCTAGATCCATTTGGGTGCTTGATTCACTCATTTTGGTTGAGTGAATCAAGTTTGGGTTTTTTAGAAAAAAAAGTTAGGTTTTTTTTTCTCTCTTCTTCTTCTTCTTCACTTGATTTCACTGATTTTCAGTTTTTGATTAAGTTTTTTTTTAAGTTTGTTAATCATACTTTTGGTTAATCACTGATTATCAATTTGGTTAATCACTGATTATCAAAACATAAAAGGGTAGTTTTGGTATTTAAAAAAATATACATAGGGGGAGAGCAAAATTACTTCGGGGAACCTGTGATCCGAGGGCTTCAATTTTTTTCGAAGCCCCTGAATCAGCTTTCTTAGAAATAGTTGGCCGAGAAATGGCTCAATGCTATAATAATGTCAGTTTGATCATCAACTCACTGTTTCTAACTGTGCAAAAGTGAAAAAACAAAGATGTATTTCCGACTCTACTGAATAAAAAAGGGGGAGGGTCACACTAGGAGATTGCCCAGAACTCCAAAGAAATACAGAACTAAAACCTTGAAAAGGAGTTCGAACATGCTGAAGTTCCAACTGGGTTAACCAACTGAAAACAAGAAAGAGAAGTCTACATAGCAAAATAGCTAAAAAAGAAGGGGATAAATTATGAGATGTCTCTACGGCCCCATTTCCCTGTATTTGAGTTGAATTTCAGTTCCCACGGAGGCCAGTAGTAATCATCCACCTGAATCAAAAATTCCTCTCGAGTCCCATCCAATAATACTGCTTCAACAACGACTGGTTGTCCCAGCTCCAAATTCTGTCCATTCGTACTAAAGTGTTATATATAAGCAAGATAATACCATGTGGAGTCTAAAACAAGAAGTAAATTAAATTAAAACAATAATAGCAATACTTAATACCGGCCTCACAACGAAAGTTGTACAAAGCTCGAATATTAGAGCTCGAGGCCCCACCATAAGAATTTTTGACCAATCAGAACATTTCGAGGTTCTGGGCTGGGATGATTTAGCCGGTCAAAAAATTAAGCCCGTCTAGAATGAGGGTGTTTTGGACCGGTGAACTTTCTTAGGTCGCACCATCTATTCTTCTCGAAATCAAAACTCTTCTTTTTTCCTCTTCATCTCACTGCTATACCAAAAAATCGAACTGGGAAAACCAAATATTCGAGTCTGATATTCGGTGATGAAAAGGCAAACTTCAAATTGAAACAATCCAAAAGTGTAAGCAAGTTAAACCCATTGTTATTTTTTTATCTTCATTTAGATGATTAGTTCTGTTGATTTGATTTATGGTTAGAAATTGAATTTAGGGTTCTTCAATTTTGGGGGTTTTCTTGATCTTATCGGTATTGGATTACGTATGTTAATAGTAATCCCCTTTCCAGACTACCAAACCCTTCAACAGAGGTAAAAACCCCTTTTGTATACTATTGTACTGTATCGTTACGTTATCGTTATCTTCTGATTTGATTGGTTTTAATCCAAGATGTTCTATTTTACAAATTTGGTCCTTATCGGTATTGGATTGTACTTTCGAAAGAGGTTTGATTAATTGTGGTGGTTGGGGTTGTTTTTTTTTGCAGGTTTTCTAAGACTGTGATAAACAAAAAAGAAAAGAAGGTTTCAGCGCGCGCGAAAGTTTGATTCTTTTTCGTGGCCCCATACCAAAATGCACCAAAGTAACTCCTACAGGAGATAGTCAATAGAAATTTATCAGATTACTTGCTTTGGTTGTCACTGGCTATGCTTCTCAGTATGTCTTCCATTATACTCCTATCTCCATTTTATCTTAATAGGTTGTTCTTAATGAGAAACAAGAGCATGAAGTTCTTCTTTATTTTTTGAATCTCTGTCTTTGGAATGGTGGTTGAAGTTTCTGAGTTACCAGTATCGTTTGTATCTAAGCAACCAGTACCTATTTGTTTTTTTGTCATAGTTGAAGTTGCGATGACAAAAAAATATCGATTATATAAGTGCATTGTATGCTCATGGTTCATGGTGTTAAAGAGTGGATTGCGTTCTGGGTTAGATGTATGACAAAAAAATCTTAAGGTTCTGAGTATCTTAATATTTGACTTCGAAAAAAATATATTTGGATCACATTTCTTGCCTCATAAGGTCTGAGTTACCAGTATCGATTGTATGAGCAGTTATGGATTGTATCTACGCAACCAGTACCTGTAATAGTCCATCAGATAATAAAATCCATGATGCTCTTTACCTAATTTCCCCATAAAAAAAAGTTCCATCATATTTTTTCTTGATTTTCTTATTGTTTAGAGCTTTGAGACTCATGTACGCGGATGTGATTTGATATACACTTGCTATCTGTTGTTTTGTTATTATGAATCGAAGACTATTAACCTATCTAACACTGCAACTTATTGGCAAAAAACCTCACCACCCTAATCATCTTTTTTTTTCCCGCTGCCTGTGGTAATCAAGTAGCATACTATTGAGCAGGAACGGTCTAAAGCTTTTAACTGTACCTGGATAAACTAACAAAGATTGGATCTTTGTTGACTTTAATCAGGTGAAACAACAATTTGATGTCAGCTTTGTGCTTTCTAAATTGGCTTATACATCCTTTGTGGAGAAATGTAGACAACTGGTGACCTCGATCTAAACTGGTAGTTTGGAGTTGGGTTCTTACTCTGATGAGCTGTAGGTAATTCTTATGTTATATTTATTTGATATTTTGTTGCCTGTTTTGGGGTAATTCTGCAATTGTATTATATTTGTTCGCTTATTTGATTGTATGGTTTATGTGCTGGTGTTTAATTGTAGAATGCTATCCAAGGGGTCATTTTCACTAATATCTACTGCACCGCAACTATATGAGGCATCTTTCTCATATGAAAAGGCAATATGAGGTATGTATAACTTTGCACAGCATTCAAGTAATCTTTTCGTACGTTACCAGCTATTTAGACGCATAAATTAGAAATACAGTAAAATTCTAGATGATTATCATCATGAAAAAAAGTATGAAACAAAGATGCCATCATTGTGCTGATGTTACGTAGCATAGAAGAATGCAGAATTGGCCTACAATGAGCATCTATGATTGAGAGCTTATCAATGACCATGACATTGCTTATAGAGATCTCAACACCAGTAGGCAGGAGGAAAATACTTGAGTTGGAAACATGTATATAATCAGATTATACAAGAACAATGGAGAGGCAACGGATTATGAAATCGATTGTTAGCTCCCGAGGTTAGTCTATTGACACTTCAATTGCATGACTTATTTACAGTAGTATTACGTGAGGTACTAGACCTAAAGAAACAATTCATAATCATTTAAAATACATATGAGAAATAAAGCTTGCTCAATACATTGTTTTGACCTGATAAATTCATAGCAATGACATACCTCATAGCCTACCAATCAAGGTACTGTAGGAACACATGATTGCCTATAATGTTACCAGTGTAGTAAAACAATGTTTGAACATAATTTTAACACCTAATCATAAACAATAGACAGGCAAGGGAAGTCTTCTTTTGATGTTATGCATTTTCAGTAATTGGCCCTGAATATAATCTATCTAATGCGGGTCTTCCTCTCTCTTTGCAGGTATAGATGCATACAACTCAGATATATATTGCTCCTGGGATTTGATGCAATTATCATCTATCCAAGTTCTTTCTCCTAAACCTAAAGGAAATTGGTGTATTACCCGCATTATTATAATGTCCTTTTTTGTAAAGGATGAGGCTCATTTTCTTAAATCCTTTTTTTGTTCGTAAAATTCAACTGTTGGTGCTAATTTCGTGATTTATGATTAGGGGAAGTGATGAGAATAAACGTTTTCTTTTATATACATTGCAGGTAGTGTATAAAAGCCTTAATCTTTCAACTCTATAATTTTAGTTCGGAGAATTGTCTATGTTTCCTTTTTGCAGAGGTTTTGAATGAAACAAAAGGAGAGGCTTCTTTTATAATTTCAATGATCTAACACTTTCACTTCTCTTCGAGTGGGACTGGAGACATATTTACACTGTAGTTTGGAAATTTAAGACCCGTTTTTATGCTTTTCCACTGGAGCTAAGCTCTTTCATTTTCAATGCTCTCCAGACTGTTGCAAGTTACCATGCAAATGCAGTTCCCTTGATTGAGGCATAACCAATGAGTTCTCAGGACGTGCAGACAACTATGGAATTCTCAGAGCGAGGCTTGGCCCAGATGACCTGCGTACGGTAAAATTTCTCAAGGCACATTCCTTGATGGAGGCGTACCCATTGAGTGATCAGGACGTGCAGACAACTCTGTAAATTCTCATAGTGGAACTTGGCCCAGAAGACCTGCGTACGGTAAACTCTCTTAACGTTGAACACTTTTGATGTTATGGGTATTCATTACTCCTAAAGCCTAATATATGGCTTACTTATCACCGATTTGCAAAATGGTTATTGCGATATTATGGGGTATTCACCCGGTTTGCCTTAAGCTATTCATAGGTTTGTATATATACATACCACAGAATTCGCAGGGGATTATTCAAACAAATAATTGAGTATATTAAGAACTACGCTTTCAGTGCTTCCACTTGCATGTTTGTGGTTTAGGTTTTGTGCTCCATGTCATTTGCAGTAGCAATAGTTATATTACTGTAAAACCACTTTTTAATGCATGTACATAGTCTCCCGTAAGTACACTAAAGTCTCTACTAAGATATATGTTGCCCTCATTCATATATACATCGATAATCTCTTTTGTATTATCTGGTATCTAGATTGTCAACTTAAGTTTGTTCTTAATTTTTGTATAACACAACAACGGCGATCTAGATTATGTTTTCTCCAACTATATATAGGTGGCTTTGCTACTTTTGGTTTGATATGATGCCGTAGTTACATATGGAAAGTCATTAATTCATCTTGGACTGAGCTTTTTTCCAGTTGCTTCCCATAATATTTTTGGGATGTATTTAGCATACGTTTGTGATCTTGGGATCTTTGCACTTATCCGAATGTTCATGTTCATTCACAGAAAAAACAAGGTGTCAAATTGATTTTCTCTTTGTTCTCTGTTTGTAACGCACAATTCATTACTTTGGTTACTAATATGGATCAGGCCGTTCAGGACAAGAGTTTCTACAAAGGAACCCTGTCGTCAAATTGATTATTGATGAATTTTGCTTTTCGGTACACTACACCTGTAGGCACAAGGTATGAACCATATTCATAACTGTGCCCCACCAACCAATCGTTCACCTTGATTTACAGTCATTGTATATTTTAGGTGACATAGACTGGATGGACTGTGAAGCTACTTGGTTCTTATTTCTGTTCTACAATGTGCTTATTTAATATTAGTGCTATATAGAAGACAAAACATCAGTTCGTCGTTTCCATTGCTAATAGAGGAAGGAACAGGTAATCTGTGGTCGAATGAAATTGACCAAGCTCGATCAGTAAAACAATAAAGATGTAGAAAGAGTTTTAGATGTATTAACACTTACTGATGCACCTAATATTGATCTAAATATTGTTCATTTTTCTACCAATAAATGGATTTTTGGACATGGGTTTGTTGGTCTTACATAACAGAATGAGTGAGGACCCAATCCTTCATTAAATGGTTTTATACGTATTGATGATTTGAAACTAAACGTAAGCCGGAGAACCAGTTATTTGATCTCAGTTTATTGTTAGCCCTATATAATACTTTTTTGTGTGTGTTTTGATTGTATAGGCGAGATGCTAGATTTTGGTTCCCGTTATTAGAGTGGACGAAAATGAACTATGACTTAAATACTTGATGAGAGAAAAGCATGGGTGAGTAGTTCTTCTGTCACTATAAGTTTGTTTGTGATATCAAAATTTGTAAATGTTTCTAATGTTTCAGTATATGACACACTTGGGCGGGACGCTTGATTTTCGTTCGCATAATTAGAATGGACGGCGAAAATGAACAATGACTCGAATACTTAATGAGAGAAAAACATGGGTGAGTCAGAATTTGAACTCCCAGTTTTTTCACTCTACGTTTGTTTTGATATAAATCGTAAGTGTTTTCTAATGTTTCAGGATATGACCCACTTAGAAAATCCCCAAATGTTTTACTTGATCTGTTTAGGTGTGTGTAGGAGTTTGAACCTCTCCATCTCTTTTTATCCCATTGTTTCAGTTTAGGTTTATAAGGTAAAAGCATGATTTTCTATTTGAGTGTCTGTTTGTTTCTAGATCGGTGGCTCAAATCCTACTCAACGCTTTCCATGTTATTGAAAGCACTTGGATGTTTTCGTACGAATATGAGTTTGGACAGAACAATCTTTTTCATAGTTTTGTTTTTCGTAGAATGTTTCAGGCTATTAGTCTCTACGGGGACTTAGATTCTTTGTTCTCTTTGTTTTCTCACAGTAATGAAAATCACCGTTTTTGATTTCTCATCGTAATGAAAATCACTCATTTTGATATTTGAAGCTAACTTTAATCCCCACATGGTAAATTGGTTATTAGGAGTTATAACCTTGAAAATGGAAGAGGGAAGCAAGAAACAAACTCATCCGAGTGGTATCTGTAATTTTCCTTCAGTTATACTTTTAATTTTCTAGAAATACTAGCTAGAAAGGGAATTAAGAAACTCACACTTCCTGGCTTGAGTAAGTAGTTTCAACTGCTATAGTGTCACTTTGTCCTCCCATTTTTTTTAAATGCTCGAGTAAGTAGGCCTGCAATGAGTGCTTCAGAAGATAGTTTTGGTCTTTGAAATGCCATTACGCACACACTTCAAAAGGCAAGGATTATGTTGTTCTGAAAATTTTATTGTTGTATAGCTTTACTTTAGTGCTTCTTGCAAGTCCTTTGCCTATGACTTTGGGTTCTTTACAGTGTTAATTATGCAAAAATTAGAAAATTCTGTGTAACTGAAAAAATGGGTATGCTTTAACTGTAAATTAGAAAGAGTCGCAGCGAATCTATCCTTTCGAATGTCCGTGCTGCAATTGTTCAATACATGCTAACTTAGGCAATTGATTGGGCAGAACCATAGTCATTTGCTATGATTGTAGGTTCACTATAGTGTTAACTATATATCAGTTATAAAATCTATGTAACTGAAAGATGGGTACAGCTGACTCTGTGAATTAGAAAGACTCATTGCAAGCTCTAATTGTAATCAGGCTAACTTAGACAATTGATTGAATAGAGGGGGATGTCCAGTAAACGGTAGGTAGTTGTTTTCTTAATGATAATCATACAATATTTCAAGATTTTACCAGACATCTAAGAAAGTTGGATTGTTTTTTGTGCTACTAGATACTTCTTTGGGGACCTTCGAAACTGGAAAGCAAGTGATGCATTAGAAGCGAAGCCTAAAAGTCCATTTTTATCTTCAAGGATGTTCAATGCCAGTGTATTGCGAACATCATTTGAGTTCATGTAAGTGTTTTGCCACTTCATTTTACAGGTATCATATTTTCTAAGACTCACCGTGGTAGACTTACAAAAGATTTAGTATTTTTGTTAAAAAGTAGTTCTAGATGCTAAGTACATGTTCCTAGGTATTTCCCTGAATCGACTACTGGAATTTGCTGAACATGTACAATTTCTAACCTCGATGTATGCGATTTCTGAATTGGTTTTTCACTGATAAACACGGTATAGATTCCAAAGGCTTTAACACGTTTTCCAAGGTTATTTTGTTTTCAGTCGACTGCTGGGCTTTGTTGAGCATGTACAGTATTCTAAACTCGATGTATGTCAATTCCATCCCATGGATAAAATGTAGAATTTAACATAATATAGTCATTGAAGAGCACAACCTTTTAGATGTATTAGTGATAACTCAATTCAGGCTAGGAAAACCCAAATTGTGATATTGGTATCAGTTAGATTGTCTTGAAAGCGGGATGAAGGTGCAATTTTGGCAACTCCTACAGTGATTACTTGGTTTACCTGGCTCTTTTTGTTGTTTCATTTAAGTACGTCTTTAAATGTGTCGTTAGGCTTTGAAAGTAACAATTTGTACATTCTGCCTCGAAACCAGGTTGCAGGTTATGCGGTTGGGAGAGGTCATGTACTGCACATGTTTAGTGATTTAACAATAGTTGCTGACAAAGACGTTTTTGGCCAGACAGGCCCCAAAAGTACACATACTGCATCATCTTCTCTGATTTAGAAACTTATAGGTTATAACTGACGGTGCATGATATTTCAAGGTCTTGATTAGATTTTTCTTCTGCTGATCACAGGGTTTCTTCATAATCGTCCACAACTACAGGTAGAAAGTGCATAAACTTTGGATTTGTTAGTAATTTGTTGTTTCTTGGTTAATCATAAAAACATTTAGCCAAGAGCCGCAAATCTAATGCTTCCTGTATTGGTCAAAAGTGGAACTTGCAGATTATCAATAAATTCTGATATCAATCACAAGGAGTTTTACATTGATCTTTGTTTGTAGATATATCCCTGTATATAGTTGCTAATACCTAATCTAATAATATAAATCACATGTTGAGATATAGCTATGCAATATCTCAGTTTCACGTGATGTTGTAGCATATAAGAGTTATACGAATGCTTTCTTAACATTTTTTATCTCTTTCTTGGGTTAGCTGATAACTGAGTTCGATTGACTATATAGTTGTTAATACCTAATATAATAATATAACTCACATGTTGATGATATAGCTATGCAGTATCTCAGTTTCACGTGATGTTGTAGCATGTAAGTGATATACAAACACTTCGTTAAACATTTTTCATCTCTTTCTTGGGTTGGCTGATAACTGAGTTCGATTGACTTCTTAAAAAGAGTGCAAAACCAGATATGACTATACATTTTTGTGTTCTTGATAATGTTTCCTTTGCTTATGTAGTTATGTAGGATGTGAGATGGAACCTGAGGTTGTGACGGTGTGTTCAAAGAGATCTTTATGAGACCAAATTTTGATATAATGTAACAAATACTCTGCTAGAGTAAAAAGGCTTGGAGCAGTCAAGTTTTGCAATGCAGTTTCATTATCAGGTGAACCAGTTAGTCTGTTTTGATAACCAGTTTGTTCTCACTTTCAGCATATATGACTGATTAATCTTTATGGCTTTGATGTATTTTACTTCACATTAGCCATTGAATTGTTACAAATAATAATGAGAATATGTTATTATCAGTTTCGGTCAAACCTGGTGCACAAACACGGCCCACCGCACGGCCGGTATGAATCAGCTCCAAACTTCAGTTATTTTGCTTAAGGTATTCCTCAAACCAAAGACAGACCCATCCTCTAAAAGAAAACTTATACGGAGTAGGTTAGATAGTCTTTGTGCATAATTACTACATCACTACCGAGTACGATATGAGATAATTGAAGAATAGCAATAACCCGGTTTACGTTTGAGTTTGTTTCTCTTGATTCATAATAAAAATTGTGTCCGATTTGAATTGGTTTTGTTGTGCAGCAGGGTGTTTAACTGAACGATGAAGAATAGGGTGTTCATGCAAAGTTTAGTGGAGTATAGGTATCATTTTCGTTTTGGTTAATTATAATATTGCAATTGACTCGCCGTAACTTATTTGTGTTGATTTCTGATAATGCAGTTGTAATTTTTTTTCCCTTTCGGTGTTAATTGCAGCTTATAGGGTTGTTCTCTAATTCAAATTGTTGACACATCTGTCTGCTTTGTCATCTTTTGGTCTTTGGCCATTATGGATTCTTAAATCTCTTCTTTGTGTGCTGATAATGGCTTGCGAGCCTACCGCTGATAAAACACACATCCATGCTCCACTCCGCTTCATTTATTTTACCCTTCTTTAGCATGACCTTCGGCAATAAAGGCCTCATCTTAAACAGATCTGATCAAGGGTAAGATAAATGAATTGGAAGAGAGGATGGGTACGTTTTCTATGACATTGCATATTGTAAAAGACCTGATGTCCTGCAAAAGACCAAGGATAAAGAGAGGAACCTTTGTTGTTAAATCATTCTTGCACTGATAAGGTAATATACTAAACAATGAAGTTAATCCTTTTTTTTTTGTTGTTCATTTGCCCCTTATGGGGTTTCTTGGAAAATAACAGGTCTTGAATATATGATATCACACCTTTCTGTTTTATTCTCCGCTGAAGAGTGGTTCTCTTGACATGTACATGGATAAATAGCATCAGATCAAGAGCAGACTTATCCTAAGGAATCTAAATTAGTGGATCCATCTGGAATTGGTAGTAATTTTGTGTAGGGATCTCCTACCCTTCTGTGGTAAAATAGTTGATAGGGTTGCCATTTATTAGAATCATAAATGAAAGAGTTTTTAGGTTTCTACATTTGCGTTACATTCATATGTGGTTGAATATATCATCACCGTACAACTGATTTCTTCATTCCTGTTGACATTTATATGCAGTTGAATATTATCGATGTGCAATGATTCTTTATTGATGTATTTGTTAATTCTCTTATCGTTGTTGTTGTTTCTGAAGATTTGATTGACGCCATAAGATGTTGTTTTTGTTGGTTCTTTTTTTTTGTTTTGGTTGGCTCTTACTTTTGTTGTTTTGTCTCTAAGGATGTTGCGTGGATGCTATAATGGCACCAGTGAAGCTGCGGAGAGGTCGAAGAACTGATTTTTCAATGTACAACAGGTTTCTCAACTCTGCGAATTTCCATATATTGTGTTTTATGTAATTTCCGTGTAATAGCATCTATGTCGTAGATTCAGTTATTATTGGTTATAAATATAAATCATGTTAATCCGTATGTAGTTATATTATAACAACGAATTCTCCCATGTAATACACAGGAAATAGGTAAGAGTAATGGATCTCTGAGTTTGCATTGCGAACAAATGCAAGAACAAACCTATTATATCAGAGAATTGCTGAAATTTAGCTTGCCAAGAGCATTTAAAGACAACAACGCTCTGGCAGATTTCATCAAAAAATCTGAGTTCATTGGTGTTCCGCATCAAAGGCTTAATGCAAGAGTTGGTATGCAAGAGTTGATCGCATCAAAGGCGATCAATATAGATACAACTGATTCTATGACAGGGGTCCAGCGTATAGTGAAAGGAGTTAAGCTTACCGTAGCAGGGTTCAAAGATGACAATGAATATATAGTAACAAAGGTGCAACAAGGGCTCATGAAGGCAAGTACGTTGAGATAAGAAGGAAAAAGACTTATGCACTGTGCGAAGAACTCGGGTGCGCTTTGCAGAGGCTACAGTTCCCAATTAAACCTACCGGACAACGAAGTTAGTTTCACTGCGGAGGACTTTATCAGGATTGCAGGAACCAGAAGTAATTTACTGCACAGCGATATGCTTCATGAATCAAACAACATTGATGTGTTGGGATTTCCATCGAATGATCCAGACAGCGCTGATCCTGAAAAAATCAGCGAAATAAACTTCGCTGTTATGAAAGACATAAGCTACCAGTTGTTGGAGATAGAGTATGATGGATATAACATGATACTGCAGTATCCCTTTTCAGGTAATGAGGAAGATGTAACTGCATACAAAAGGTGGGTTAACGTGAGAATGGACCAGTTTTACAAATCGCAAAAGAAGAAACATAACGATTATTCAGGGATGAGTGACAGCATCACTACAGAACCAATATAGCAAGCATCTGGAGCGAGGAAAAAATAAAGCAGTATAAGTTCAGAAAAAAGGGGGGGGGAAGCCAATGAGTATTCTACATGGTCTGAAGTGTTGCAGTTTTCGGAACAGGGACAACGAAGGAACAATATGCAGATACGAGGTAAAATTTCACTGTTTGGAATATCCATGATATCTTTCTAAAATAAAAGGCAACTATACTTTGACACAATATGTAATCTACAGGATTATACTACGGAGAGTTTCAGGTTAGAAGTGGCAACGGATTTAGATGTCGATCCTTTCTCATGTGCTTGGGATTATAGTCCAGAACAGCACAGGCAAGGGAGGTTCCAGGAGCACACTTATTACAGCCAAGACATTATAAGGGTAAAGCTTCCCGCTGAATTCACCGAGTCTGTTTTTGCTTAGGACCTCATATGTACCGCCCTGATGAACGGATTACCAGACCAAGGGATAAGTCTGAAAATCAGAACGGTGGTGACACTAATGGAAGAAGGAAAAATTAGACAGGAGCAGTTATTTTAGAATAACATTATACATGGAATAAGGCACTTATATTCTTAGTGGAGTTTAACACAGGCAAGGTAGCTATACTGACACGGCAACTATCCTTTGCTCACTTCGAACATTTCAAATGCGCTTTGCTAAGAAGGCAGTTCCCTATTAAAGTGGACGAATAGGACTTTCAGAATTGTAGGTTATATTAATATGTTGTCGGGCTTTCGTGGTAACTTCAAAATCAGTAAAATGATTAGATCTTTACACTACATTAAGCGTCTATTGCAGAACGTTCACACGTTGAAAAGACATATCATAGTATGTAAGTGTTTGTAATCAAATCACTTGGGAAAATATTTACTGCCTATCATGGCGCAGTAACTTTAAAGA